>PVJL010007276.1:0-80292 GCA_004026885.1 Lyroderma lyra
ATGTATATGATCATCTCCTTTCTCCTGTCCTGTTTCTGTCTAGCCAACGTGGTGGGTGGTTTGGGCTGAGGTGAGAGATGGAGATCAGGGCTTGGGAGCAGGGGATTCTGGTGGGGAAGAGTTTTATACTGGCTGGGGAAGGGAGGAAGCTTTTCTATGGAATTGCTTAAACATAAGTTGGTGGTACACAGGTTGGGTGCTGCCTGTTTTCTGCTTAGAAATACTTATGATATGGGCAGTAGTAATGAAACACCTTATGAAGAAAACTTGAGTTCAGGGCTATCTATAGTTCTTGTTCGACTTCATTAGAAGTGTAAACTCTCTTCTGAATATACATTGTCTTTGACTATTTTTTTCTTTGCTCCTAGTTACACATGACAGCCACCTCGTAAATGCTTTGGAACTAAGTTGTCAGAGATGAATTTTATTTATTTATTTATTAGTTTCAGATGTATGAAACAACATAGTGATTAGACATTTATATATCTCATAAAGTGATACCCCATCTAACACTGTGCATAGTAATTACAATATTATAGACTGTATTCCTTATGCTGTATTTTATATCCTGTGACCTTTTAAAAATTATAGTTGATATTCAATATTATTTTATGTTAGTTTCAGGTATATAGTGTAGTGGTTCGATATTTATATAATATATGAAGTGACCCCCCCCATAAGTCTATACATAGTTTTTACAATATTACTGACCATATTTTCCATACCGTACTTCACATCCCCGTGACTATTTTGTAACTACCATTTTATCTTCTTAGTCCCTTCAGTTTTCTTATCCAGCCCCTCAAACCCCTCCATCTAGTAAGAATCACTTTGTTCTCTGAATCTATGAGTCTGTTTGTTTTTGTTTGCTGATTTATTCTGCTCTTCAGATTCCACACATAAATGAGATCATATGGTATTCATCCTTCACAGTCTGACGTTTCATTTAGCATAATACCTTCTAGGTCCATCCATGTTGTTGCAAATGGTAAGAGTAATACTCCACCAATTGTAGTATATATACCACAATTTCTTTATCCATTTGACTGTTGGTGGACATTTTGGTTGTTCAGATATCTTGGCTATTGTAAAGAGTGGTGCAGTAAATCTAGGGGGTGCATATATCTTTTCAAATTAGTGATTTGGATTTCTTTTGATAAATATCTAGGAATGGAATTGCTGGGTCAGATGTAGTTCTTTTTTTAATTTTTTGAGGAACTTCTATAGTGACTGCACCACTTGTGTGTGGGTTTTTTTGGTGTCGAGTTATATGAGCTTTTAATAAATTTTGGATATCAACCCCTTATCAAATATATATCAGTGGCAAATATCTTCTCCCATTCAGTAGGCTGTCTTTTTGTTTTGTTGATAGTTTCCTTTGCTGTGCAAACACTTTTTAGTTTGATGTAGTCACATTTGTTCATTCGTTCTTTTATTTCACTTGCCTGAGGAGCCATATCAGTAAAAATATTACTGAGGATAATTTCTGAAAGTTTACTTTTTATGTTTTTTCCTGGGAGTTTTATGGTTGTAGGTCTTACATTTAAGTGTTTAATCCAGTGGTCCCCAACCTTTTTGGCACCAGGGACCAGTTACATGGAAGACAGTGTTTCCATGGCCAGGGAGTGGGGGTAGTGGTTTCAGGATGATTCAAGTGTATTACATTTACTGTGCACTTAATTTCTATTATTATTACACTGTAATATGTAATGAAATAATTATATAGCTCACTGTAATGCAGACTCAGTGGGAGCCCTGAGCTTGTTTTCTTGCCACTACACGGTCCCATCTGGGAATGATGGGAAACAGTGACACCCGAAGTGCGTTGCTTACGTCCAGTCTGCTGTGTAATCTTGTTTTGGTTGCTGTCACTACAGAAAACCCTGCTTCACAAAGATAGATGTTGGAAATGGAAGCAGGCTTTTCGGTGCTTTTGTGGCAGTCTCAGGATATTGTACCTTGACTTTAATTCAGAACATATAGAGTTTTGGAGTTGTCTCAAATATACTTTTAAGGCTACCATCATTTGCAGTCTCAATCAGTTGATCCTCCTATAGCACAGACAAAGTCGATTCACCTGGCTTGTTCACAAATGGGTCACGGATCCATTTCTTCCTAGTTCAGGAGTCTTTTGTGGTTGGGGAGTAATGCTTACGCTCTTTTGAAAGCTGAGATAGGTGGTCATGTGCCAGCTGGGAGAAAGAAGGCCTTGGCTCAGTCTTTTTCAAAATCTCTGCTAATGTTTGAAACATGTCAAAATCCCAGTGTTCACTCATTGTTTTGAACTGTAGCCTGTCCTAAAAGTTCATGACAGATGTCCTCAGAGGCAGGCAGGATCAACTCTTCACCAATCGTAAAGGGCTTCTTAGCTTTCGCAATGCAGTTAGCCATTAAGAATGGTGCTCTCAGTGCAGACACGTTTGAGGAAGTGGTGGCCTTCAGTAATTTGCTTATGTTCTTCATGGTCATGTTTTTTTTTTTTTTTTTTTGAAAAATTCCAAAGCCTTGTTTTTTAGTGCAGAATGCTTGGTCTCCACGTGGCAAAGCAGTGTTGAACGTTTCATAGCTTCATTGGATAGCTGCTGAGCACATATTGTACGAAGTGGGCTTGAGGAATGTGAATCACCCGTTTCAATGAACATGTAGTTTAAGTAGGACTCTTGGTGTTTTCTTTTAAATGCAGCTTTCTTTTTGTGGACAGTCTTAAGAGTCTTCTGCTGTCTCATCCTTGGTTTCCCCTGCCTTTTCAAAGAAGCTCTCCAGTGACATTTGTTTTTTACTCATTTTGCCTAGGGTTAGCTTGTGGCTTTAGCACAACTGCGACTGAGACAAGTGCACAGTGTGGGGAAGAGGTGCTGATGTAAGGGGTAAATAAAATAATGGGCAGGCCACACGCGGACTAAAATAAGTGGTGAATTTTTACTTATAAAGCCTGTCACCAAATGTTGCTGCACAACTGAAATACATCAGTTCACTTGCCACTATAAAGCCTGCCACCAGAAGCAGCATAATTGTCATTTGTCAGTCTCTGATCCGGTTTTGATATGAGTCTGCAAGCAATTGATTTATTATGGTCTCTGAGCAGTCAAAACTCTCTACTAATGTTAATCTGCACTTACAGCCACTCCCCAGCACTAGCTTCATTGCCTCAGCTCCACCTCAGATCATTAGGCATTAGATTCTCATAAGGAGCACACAACCTAGATCCTTCATGTACACAGTTTACAATAGGGTTCGAGTTCCTATGAGAATCTAATGCCACTGCTGATCTGATAGGAGGTGGTGCTCAGGTGCCATGGGGAGTGGGTACAAATACAGATGACACTTCATTAACTTACCTGCCACTCACCTTCTGCTGTGTAGCCTGGTTCCTAACAGGCCATGGTCTGATACCAGTCTGTGGCCTGGGGGTTGGGGACCACTGCTGTAATCCATTTTGAGTTTATTCTTGTATATCATGTAAGACAGTAGTCCAGTTTCATTTTGTTGCATGTATCTGTCCAGTTTTCCCAGCATCATTTATTGAATAGACAGTCTTTACCCCAGTGCATATTCTTGCTTCCTTTGTCATAGATTAAATGACCACATAGGCATGGAATCATTTCTGGGCTCTCTATTCTGTGCCATTGATCTATGTGTCTGTTTTAATGCCAATACCATGCTGTTTTGGTTACTGTGGCCTTGTTAGAGATGAATTTTTTAGTGAGCTCTTCTACTGCCTCTCAACAAGAAAATTAAAAATATTAAAAGCTGATGACAAATACTTTGGCTGATAATTCCCTTGCAGACAAATGCCATTAAAAAAAAACACCCTTTATTTTTAGGTAAAGCCATTAAGAAAACACCTAATTTTTAGTTTGAGGTAATTGTAGATTCACATGCAGCTGTTAAATAACAGTGATCTCTTGTATCCTTTACCCATTTTCTCCCAATTGTAACATCTTGTGAAACTATAATACATACCTCCATTGGTACATTGACATTGGTATATTTAAGATATAGAATATTTCCATCATCAGGGATCCCTGATATTACCCTGATAGCCACAGCCACTTCCTTCCTGCCCTTACTGCCTCCTTAGCCCTTGGCAACCAGGAATTTGTTCTCTATTTCTATAATTTTGTCATTTCAGGAATGTTATCTAAGTGAAATCATGTCTTTTGTAACCTTTGGGATAAGCTTTTTCACTCAACTTAATTCTCTGGTGATTTGTCCAGATTATTGTGTGCACCAATATTTTGTTCCTTTTTATTGCTGAGTAGTATTCCATCATAGGATGAACCAGTTTGTTTAACCATTCACCTGTTGAAGGACATCTGTATTTTCACTTTTGGGCTATTACTAATAAAGCTGCTGCTAGTCACTTATGTACAGATTTTCATCTGCACATGCTTTTTATTTTTCTTGGATAAATACCCAGGAGTGCAATTCCCGGTCATATGGGCATTCCACATTTGGTTTTGTGAGAAACTGCCATTGTGGCTGTGGTGTTTTGCATTCCTACCAGCAGTGAATGAGAGATCCAGTTTCCCCACATCCTTGCCAGTGTTTGATGTTATCACTATTTTTTATTTTAAGCATTATGATAGATGTATAGTTGTTTCTCATTGTGGTTTTAATTTGCATTCCCCATTGGCTAATGATGTTGAACATCTTTTTATGTGCTTATTTGCCATCTGTATATCTCTTATATGCAATGCTTCTTTGTGTTTTTTTGCAGATGTTTTAATTGGTTTTTTTAAATGTTGAGTTTTGAGAGTTCTTTATATACAAGGTCTGTCTGGAAAAAAATCCAGCCATAAGTGCCTCTATTTTTCATATTACATGGCTGGATACTTTCTGGACAGCCCTTTTATCCTAGATATTAGTCCTTTGTTAGATATGTGGTTTGCAAATATTTTCTCCCTGTTTTTAGCTTTACTTTTCATTCTCTTAACTTTCACAGAGCATAAGTTTTTAATTTTGATGAAATCCAGTTTATCAGTTTTTACTTTTGTGGATTGCACTTTTGGTGTCAAATCTAATAACTGTTTGTTTAGCCCTAGATCCTGAAGATGTTTCTCTCTCTCTCTCTCTCTCTCTCTCTCTCTCTCTCTCTCTCGGAGGGTACAGGTTTTATAGTTTTGTGGTTTATAGTTAAAATAATCCATTTAGAGTTAATATTTTTGTAAGATGTAATATTTAGGTTGAGGTTTTTGTTTGTTTATTTGTTTTGGCCCTTGATGTCTAATTACTCTAGCACCATTTGTTGAAAAGATGTATTTCCTCTATTGACCTGCCTTTGCATCTTTGTCAGTAATCTGTTGAGCATAATTGTGGACTTTTCCTGAGTTCTATTGGTCTACGCATCTATTGCTCCACCAGTACCACACAGTCCTTATTATTATAGCTATATAATAGGTCTTAAAATTGGGTAAATTGATTCCTCTTACTTTTTTCTTCTTTTTTAAAAATTATTTTAGCTATTCTAGTTCCTTTATCTTTACATATAAATTTTAGAATAATCTTGTCTATGTCTGCAAAAGACCTTGATGAAAGTTTTTTATTACATTGTACCTACAATATTATAATGTTTTCAGGTGTACAGCACAGTGATGAGTCATTTATAACTTACTAAATCCTCATTCTGAAACGTTTGGTTCCCCTCTAACACAATACATAGTATTATGATGTTGACTATATGTTCTATACTGCATTTTATATCCCTGTGACTATTCTGTGACTATGATTTCTTCCCCCTTTCCCCCCCATTTCCTCTAGCTCTCCTTCCATCTCCCCAACAAATCTGGTACCCATCTAATACCACACACAGTTACTGGAAACTTTTTGAGTATATCCCCATGTTATACATTTTATTTCCTTGATTATTGCCTTGTAACAATAAAACTAAATTTCTCCATCCCTTTCCCTTATTTTACCCACTCTCCCATCCCTCCTCCCATCTTAAAGAAGTCCCTCTAACATTCTTTGTAGTACTGGTTTGGTGGTGATGAATTCCTTTAGCTTTTCCTTATCTGAGAAGTTCTTTATCTGTCCTTCAATTTTGAATGCTAGCCTGGCTGGATACATTATTCTTGGTTGTAGATCCTTGGTTTTCATCACGTTGAATATTTTCTGCCAATCCCTTGTGGCATGTAAAGTTTCTGGTGAGAAATCAGCTGTTAGTCGAATGGATGTGCCCTTATAAGTTACTTCTTGCATTTCTCTTGCTGTTTTTAGGATTTTCTCTTTTTCTTTAACTTTTGTCATTTTAATTGTGATGTGTCTTTTTGTGTTCCTGTTTGGGATTATCTTGTTTGGGACTCTCTGTGCTTCCTGGGCTTGCATGTCTATTTTCTTTGACAGGTTAGGACATTTTTTAGTCATTATGTCTTCAAATAATTTCTTGATCTCTTTTTTTCCCTCTGTTCCTTCTGGTAGACCTGTGATTTGAATGTTTTTACGTTTGATATTGTCCCAGAGGAATCTCACACCATTCTCATTTTTTTGGATTATTGTCTCTATCTGTTCTGGTTTGGTGTTTTCTGCTGACTTTTCCTGCAAATCACTGCTTTGTGCTTCTATTTTATCTAGTTTGGTAACTTTTATTCCATTCTTTATTTCAGTTAATGTGGTAATTGTCCCTGTTTGACCCTTTACAATGCTTTGTATGTTTTCTTTAATGCTTGATATTTCTCTGTTGAAGTTATCATTCAGTTCCTTAAGCGTTTTTATGATCATTGCTTTGAGCTCTGTTTCTTATGGGTCATCTGTCCCCATCTTCTCGTTTACCTTTTTTGTCTGTTGTTTGGTTTTATTTTGAGATCCCTTTCTCTGATTTCTCATTTTGGTAGCCTCTCTTGACCTTTGCTGTTGCAGTTTCTTTGGTGTTCGCTGCTGATACTGGGCGGACAGAGGTCTGTAGGGGAGGGGTGTTTGTGACTTTGTCTTTTTCCTGGAGCTTGGGGGTCCTGCAGGGAGTTTGGGCATGATTGTGCCTTTCTGTTCTCAGTTTTCCTCACCAGTGAATTTTGCCCTGAGCCTTGGGGTCAGCCTTGTATACTGGTCTTTCAAACTGTGCTGGTTGTCAGGTGAGAAATGCAGGTGCACAGCCCTATCTCTCCTTCTTCCCAGCTGGAGCAGTTGCACTTTGGCTCCTCATCCCCATGGTTGCACCCCTAGGAGCTGGAGTGAAGCCTGGCCATTGTGTTTTGTAAACCGGTCTGCACCTCCTGGGGGCCAAAGTGAGGTCTGGTTGTGGTGTCTCATGTTCCCACCTCTGGGCTTCCTTTCCTCTGTCCCATAGACTGAGTGAGGTCTGAAATGCTTACCCACCACCTTCTTCCCCCATCCTCCCCCAGCTGTAGAGTTCCAAGCAGGGATGGTGCATGGTTGCATCTCTGCACTTCCCCTTTTATTTCTCCTTTGTTTAACCACCTGCCTGCCTGTAAGAACCTTAATGTGATGAACGGGTTTCTTAGCTGTGATTGTGTGATGTGTAGAGAGTCCCTGGTTGAGTTATAGATGTTTTATTAGTTGTAATCTCCAGAGGAGTTTTTCAGAGGTCCCTTTCACATTGCCATTTTGTTGCTTCTCTTTTGAACTTGCTGTAATTTTGATAGGAATTGTGTTAAACTTGTAGATCTATTTGGGGAGAATTGATATTTTTACTATGTTGACTCTTCCAATCTATGTGCATAGACTATTTCTCCATTTATTTTGATCTTCTTTGATTTCTTTCATCAGCAGTTTTCGT
Source organism: Lyroderma lyra (assembly GCA_004026885.1). Classification (NCBI taxonomy): domain Eukaryota; kingdom Metazoa; phylum Chordata; class Mammalia; order Chiroptera; family Megadermatidae; genus Lyroderma; species Lyroderma lyra. The sequence goes on from PVJL010007276.1 coordinate 7,736, forward strand.
TTTTAGCATATAAGTCCTGTGCAAGTTTTGTTAGATTTATACCTAAATATTTATTAATAATTGTTTTGAGTTATTGCAAGTGGTATTGTATTTTTGTGTCCATGTATTCATTGCTAGTATATAGAAATACAATTAATTTTTGTATATTTATCTTGTATCCAGTGACTTCACTGGACTCATTTATTATGGAAATTTTTTCTTTTTCTAGATTTCTTAGGATTTTCTGTGTAGATAATCATGGTATCTTCAAATAGATACTGTTTTATTTCTAATCTGTGTGCCTTTTATTTCCTTTTCTTGCCTATCTCACTGGCTAGAACTTCAAGCACAACAAGGCCTGTCTAGAAAGTATCAAGCCATGTAATATGAAGAATAGGGGTATTTGCAGCTGGATTTTTTTCTGGACAGCCCTCATATGTTGAATAGGAGCTGTGAGAGTAGATATACTTGCCTTGTTCCTAATCTTAGGAGGAAAGCAATCAGTCTTTCATTAAGTATAATGTTAGCTGTAGGGGTTTTTTTTGTAGATGTCCTTTATCAAGTTGAGGAAATTCTCTATTTCTATTTTTCTAAGAGTTCTTATCATAAATGGATGTTGAAATTTATGAAGTGCTTTTTTTTTGCATTGATTGATATGATTTTGTGATTGTTTTTCTCCTTTAGCCTGTTAAAATGAAAGATTACATTGATTACTTTTCAAATATTACACTAGCTTGCTTCCCTGGAAGAAACCCCACTTGGTTATGATATATAATTCTTTGTATATATTGCTGAATTATATTGGCTAATATTTTAAGGATGTTTATGTTTATATTCATAAGGGATAGTGGTCTGTAGTTTTCTTTTTTATAATGTGTTTGGTTTGTTATGGAAATACTCACTTCATAAAATGAATTAGGAAATGTTCCCTTCGTTTTCTGGAAGAGATTGTATAGTACAGATGTTAATTCTTTAAATGTTTTGTAGAATTCCCAAATGAAATTTTCTGAGTTTGGAGCTTTCTTTTTTGGGAATTTGAAAACTATGAAATTAAATATTCTTAATAGTTTTAGGGTCATTCAGATTTTCTACTTCATATTGTGTAAGTGATGGCAGTTTGTACCTAAGTTGTAAAATTTGCATACATAGATTTGTTCATAGTATTTCCTTTTATCCTCATAATGTTCGCAGTCTGTGATGATATCCTCTTTTTTATTTCTTTTATTTTAATTTTTATTTATTTATTTATTTAATTTATTATTATTTTTTTTGAGTTCTTTTTCCATCACCTTATATTTAGCTTCCCCTCCCTCCTCTCCCACCCCCTCCCCTTTCTCTCCCTCTTTTTTATTTCTGATATTGGTCATCTGTGTTTTTCTCTTTTTTCTTTGCCAGGCTTGTGCAAGACTTGTCAATTTTTTTTTTTTTTTTAAGACTTGTCAATTTTTAAAAACGTTTTGAAAGAACCAGCTCTTTTTTTTCATTGATTTTCTCTGTATCATCTTTCTGTTTTGAATTTTATTGATTTTTGTTTTTTATTCTTTCTTTCTGCTGGCTTTGAGTTTGTTTTGCTCTTATTTTTTTAAGTTCTTGAAGTAGGAGCTTAGATTATTGATTTGAGACTTTTATTCATATTTATGAGCATGTATGCGTTTAGTGCTGTAAATTTCCCTCTTATTCCTGCTTTAACTGTGTCCCATTAATTTTGTCATACTTTTATTTTCATTCAGTTCAGTGTCTTTTTAAATTTTTTTTTTGAGACTTCCTAGATCCAAGAATTGTATAACAGTTTCTTGCCTAATTTCCAAGTATTGAGAGATTTTCTTGATATCTTCCTATTTTTTATTTCTATTTTTATTCCATTGAGGTCAGAGAATATACTTTGTATGATTCACTTCTTTAAATTTGTCATATATTTTTTCTATGGCCCAGGATAGTTTCTATGGTCTTATTGGTATATATTTTGCAGGGAAGAGTACATCAACCCCATCCTCCCAGAAGCAGAAGTATAGCACAGTGCCATTTAAAATGTATTATTGTTATTTTCTCTATGAATTACAGTGGATACTGAATTTGTAACTTAAAGTTGTGGCTATTAAACCTGAAAATAAAAAGTCATTGCTCCTCATTCTCTTCCAGAGAGTATTAGTCCTGTTTTGGCTACTGGAAAGCTGTTCATGTGACTGGTGCTTATTCCCTACCAAATTTAATAGCAGGATGTTTTTCTTCTTAAGAAGCCAAGTGATCAGATACTTATTGGCTTTATCATTAAAAATGAGTTTCAGTAAGGACAAATCCAATTTTATCTAGTGCTTAGGAAAATGTACATTTCTGAGTATTACCTCTAGAAATGTTTATTTTAAAAAGCATCCTTTCTGCAATGGGTGATACCAAAAGTAAGATTTGAGTTTATTTTTCTTAACAGTATTTTCTGATTACATATGAAAGTACTAAAACTGGTTGTTCTTTATTGGAGTCTGCCAAATACATTATTTGTGTAGTATAATAGGTAGCTCTTGATGGAAGTCAGTTGTCTTGGCTCTGTTATTGAATCAGGAGCATTATTCGTAACTCACACATCCTTCATTTCCTCATCTGTAAAATGGGGACAGTTATACTGGTTTTGCTGGTGATTAATTGAGGATTATTGGTGATGTGTCTAAAGCAAGACTTGTCCAACCCATGGCATGTGGGCTGCATGCAGCCCAGGCTGGCTTTGAATGTGGCCCAACACAAATTTGTAAACTTTCTTAAAACATTATGAGATTTTTTGCAACTTTTTTTTTCTTAGCTCATCAGCTGTTATTAGTGTTAGTATATTTTATGTGAGGCCCAAGACAATTCTTTTTCAGTGTGGCCCAGGGAAACCAAAGTTTGGATGCCCATTTAGCAGTGTTGGATGCATGGTGGGTAGCTATTATTACTATCATTAATGCAGTTTATTAAAGCAGAAACCTTGAAGCAAACTCAACAAAATCAGAGCTCAAATAACTTGCTCTCATTCTTATAATACAGTCAGAGAATTGAAGAGTCTCTTCATTAACTTTATTTCCTTATAATTTGTGAGGGACTGTTTGTGGTAACTTTTAACATTGGTGTAATAAAAAATATTTGCATGATTATTATTTTTGGCTTGGTTGTGAGGCTTCACTGTAATTGTAGTTCATAGTTTAATAATTAGGTAACTTTTAAAAATGAATGTTTTCATTTAAAGAAAGAAACATATTAAAACAGTCATTCATGTCTCCTTATCCTCCCTGTCCCCTGTGAGAATGCCTCTCACTTCTATTATATGTGTGTGTGTGTGTGTGTATATATATATATATATATATATATATATATATATATATCTTTCCAATTTCACATTTATATTAGTTTCCCAGCCTTGTTGTATACTATCAAAATATCACAAACTGGATGGCTTGAAATAAGAGAAATGTATTGTCTCACAGTTCTAGGCTAGAAATCCAAAATCCAGGCATCAGCAGGGCTGATTCCTTCTGAGGACTCTAACGGGGACTGTGTTCTATGCCTCTCTTTTAGCTTCCGGTTGCTGGGCCCAGGCATTCTTGACTTGTAGATACATCACTTCAACTGTCCATCTTCACATGGCCATCTTCTTATATGGACAGTAGTCATACTGGATTTGGTGCCCATCCTAATCCATATGAACTAATTACATCTTCAACAACTGTATTTCCAAAGTAGGTTGCATTCCGAGGTACTCTGTGTAGGTTAGGACTTCAAAATATCTTTTTGGAGGATACAATTCAACACATATCAGCATTCATCTAAAAATCTGAAGTAAGCAAATTGATATTAAAAACATGGTCCTTCCCTCCTGCATCACTGTCTCATGGTAGGGGCAACAGAAAGCAAAGGAGAAACAGGGTGGAGCCTTTCAGGAAAGGCCCTTCTGAGAAGGCGACATTGAGAACAAAAGTATAAGGAGGATCCAGTTTTAGAAAAAGAGAATGTTTCAAGCTAGGGATCAACTTGTGTAAAGACCTGAAATAACTTGATATATAGGAAGACCTGAATGGGCCAGTGTCACTGTTGGGTGGTGACTCAGAGGGAGACAGAGGCTGTGGCCAAATCATGTGGGGACGTGCTGACCCTTATGAGGAAATTGCATTTTACTTTAGGAACCATGGAGGGCCTTTGAAGAATTTTAAGCAGGTGAGAGAGACCTGGATTTACATTTTAAAATCTCTCTTGCTATTATATGACAGATGGATAGAAGGGGACATACTGGTAGTGTGAAACCAATTGGGGGGGCTTTCCCTCTATTCCAAGAAAGAGACAGAGAATAGGGTGGCAGTAAGAGAGCTGGGGAGAAATGGGAAATCTAAGCTATGGTTTGGAAAAAGAGCTGATAATATTTGCTGATGGATTAGCTAGAGAGTAGGAAAGGGGCAGTCCTTTGTTAATTGCTTGCGCAACTAAGTAAATGGATGGTTGTATAATTGCTAAGAGAGAGGTCAGATTTAAACTGCCAAATTCAGTTTAGGATATGTTAAGTGCCTGGTGATATTTAAGTAGCAAAGCAAATTATGTAAATTAATGTTGGAGTTTTGAACTGAGTGCTGGCATGTAACTTAGAGAGTGGTCAACGTAGAGATGACAAGGAAAACCATGGATGGGAAGGAGAGGGAGGTGCTTTTTTAGGGGGAGAGTGTAGGAAGAGATGAGGATAGGTATAGTGCTGAATCTGGAGGAGCACTAATATTTCAGTGTCTCAAAGATGCTGGAAAAGGAGCAGAGAAGTAAGAGACAGCTGGGAAGTGTGATGTCACAGAGCCAGAGAAGCATGAGCAAGTTCTTGACTGTGTTGAGCTTTTGAGAATTTGAGATCATCTTTTCACTGACATGAAAGTGATATGGAAGTGAGGACAGACATGTTCAGTGGATTTGACCTCATGTTTCAGCTGAGGGCTAGGTACAATGTCTCATAGACTGAAGAGAGAACAGGAGGTGGGGAATTGGATTAGGCATGTGTACACAGCTCTATCTTTATTATTCTGGATGGTATGCACACTGGTCCTCTGCTTAGTGGGGAGGCACTGTCTTCCAAGGCTGTAAACTATACAGACATCCTAGAAAAGACAGTCCAGAACAAAAGCCACCAGGGCCTCTGCTCATAAAGTGTGCAAAAAGTCAGAGACTCGTGGAGAATCGTCTCCCACTAAGGGCCAGGCCTTGTCTGGTGAATAAACTGAAGAGTGTGCATCTCTCTCAGCCACCCTGGTCAATCTGCCTGGAAGGGGCTGGGGTAAATGGGTTCTGTTAGTCTCAGACAGTGTTTATTTAAGGCTCCTTTCAACAAAACCACAAGCAGCAGGGCTAGTCCCAGCTGTAGTACTGACCTCAGCCATACCCAGGTCTTGATCCCAGCCTGCTGAACAAATCCCAGAAACCATCCCTGAGCTTTAGGAAACCACCAGCCTTTCTGCTTTAGTTTCTCTGTTGGCCTTCCCTTTTTGTCCAGAGGCAACAGCACTTACTAGTCATTGCACAGACCCCACAGTGGGGCACAGGAAGAAGTCTGGAGCACTTCTGTCATCCATAATGACCCTGGTCAGTAAGCTGACTTGAATGCTCTGCAGGACAAGGTGATGTGACCACTCACTTTTGATAAAGCTGGGGACAGATTTCTCATCACCCTTTCTAATTGGATGACTCATTATAGGTCAAACCGCCCCTAAGGGAAATTAAGATAATGGGTCAGTTAACCCTCCTGGAAGCTCCTCTGAGTAACCAAGGGCAGTTTTGGAGAGATTGCCACCCTTGGTCTGGTAATTGGTCATCTAAGAGCTGCTTGTTTGTGGTGTTTTCTAAAACACCTGCCCATCTAAGATACAAATTACAGGGTTTTGTGGGGGACAGGGAGAGAAGTGGTGAGTTACTATTGGCTTACACACACACACACACACACACACACACACACACAAGATAGGTATAGGAGTGCACATGATGTCCCTGGAAAGGAATTTCTTTACAGTTTAAAACTGGGACATACGTGGTTTGGAGGGCACAGGTGGTCAGGGTCTCCAGTGTGACCTTTGGTCAGCTGAAAGGCATTAATATTTTCACTTGAGTGCGTATCATTTTATTTAGAACTTGTTTTTGGAGAGACTGCCTGAGGGCAGTCTAATCCATCCTGTTTGTTTATGCTACCAGCTGAGTGGCATTTGTGCCACAGAATGTCTGTGCAATGGCTGTGGGAATGGTAGGTAGGTGGAGAAGACACCTGGAAGTGCTGAGGCACACCTGTTGCATGGGAGGTACAGAAGCTGGGGTACATGTTTCTGATAGACTTATTGGTGATGGCGATCATAATGTAGTCAGAGCCATCTGTCAGGGGCTGGCAGATTCAGGAGTCAGTTAAATTTAAGGTGCTTACAACAGTTTGGGGAACTTTATCAGGGTGTTTTGTTTCATGAGGACTGTTCCAGGGGCAGCTCTGAATGATCAAACATCGTTAGTGAGTGATCCCCACAACCCCTGTCTTTAAGGCAGGCCTGGGCAGACTGTTTCAGGGCCAGGGCTACTTCTAATTTTCTCTAAATGTCTCAGTTCACTAGCGATTTTCTCTTGCTCAAGTACATACAGCTGCCTTGATTGTGAAGAGCCAAGTCTTACCTCTACAGCTCTATGTGTGGGTACAAAAAATGTGTTTCATTTATGTTTAGCTGCCTAGCCAATAGGCTCTAGTGTAATGTGGCATCCACTAAGACACTTTTTTCTTAATTCAGATCATCACCCCAAATGGCTCGGCAGTCCACTGGTAAACTGTGATCAACATCTTGCCCAGCCCTGCTCTGGGGTATAAGTTGTTCTCTCCCTAAATGCTGAGGTGGTTTTTCTTCCAACTCCACAAAAATCTGTTGCCCCATTCCAGTAGCTATAATTTCACCATTTTTCCTAATTAACTTCTGTTTTCTGAATGCAATTTTTATAAAACTTACAGAAACCCATTATGTCCTCCACTTGGGCCTTCAGTGTACTCGAGTGGTCATTATCCTTGTGATCTAGGACCTTGTCAGTCCAACAGAAGAATCCAGGGAGGTGGGGAGTCCAAGATCTCAAGGGGAGCCTCTGGGTAGAGGCCGCCTCCCTTTGCTAGAGGCTCTAATTGGTAAAGTCATCAGCTACAGAGACTAGTACTTCAAAAAGTTCATTAAGGTTGTAGGGCCCAGAGGTAGAGAACATGCCGTAGCTTGCTGGATGGTTCTCCATGCAGGTGATTTATTTTGGCACTACTCTAGATGCTGCCTTGAGGTGCAGCCAGTATAAAAGATCAAATAGAATGTCCAAGTGAGGACTGTGTCAGTCAGGTTTCAACTGGAAAAACAGGACCAGTAGGGACAAAATAGAAGCGCACACACACACATATACCACATACACCACATACCACACAAGGTGTCAGCTTACTCCATTGTGGGCGCTGGCTAAAGATGTCCAAAGTCTAAAGGCAGGTAGTCAGGAAGGACTGATGAGCATGCTGTACCCCACAGATATCAGCTGAAACCCATGGTTCCAGGCAGCGCTTAGGAGGAGGGACCCAAGGGAAGGGACAGCACTGCCTCCAATACCCAGAGTCTAGCAAGATATTATGCTGACTTTTTGGGATGCTGAAGAGCTAGCTGTTCCTAAATGGCCAGAGGGATTGGACATTGTGAATCCACTTACATTATATAATCCCAAGAAACTTTACTGGGCAAGTAGATCCTTGGATTCTGCTGGTGGTAACAGCACAGTCAGGGACCATTGAGACTGAGGTTTCTGACTTGCCAATGAACAGGACATCTTTTATATATTGAAAACTGTGGATATCAAAGGGTAGAGGCAATTGTGTGAAATCCTGACCCAGCCACTGGTGACAAATGATAGGGGAGAAATCACCTCTGGCAGTATGGGCAGGGAGGGTATAAGTATGCAGACTATCTAGAAAGTTTTTAGCCATGTAATATGAAAACCATAGGCATTTATGGCTGGATTTTTTTCCAGACAGCCCTTGTTTATATAACACATCACTTATGCATTCAGATGTAGAAACAAGAATCCTTTGAATTGGCCTGAAGGACCCCATCCATTAGATCATGTTAGTTTCCCTTCTCCACTGGAATCCTGTCCAAACCCCCATTAGCTGAATGTGAGTACCCTCTCCCCATACTGGGCCATTTCAGGTGGTGACTTGGGTGCCTTTCTGCACAGAGCCATAAAAGTTTGAGTCTCTCCCCTTATAAGGCCTTCAGTCTCTCTTAGGAAACACTCCTAATTTGCCTCCTTAGAGGTTGAGAGAAGGAATCGGGGGTGGGGGGGGGGCAGTTCTATGCCAGTAAACAAGGCACACTTTTAGTTTCAGGTGGGTGGGTGGCTATTTATGGCTCAACTTAATGAACATTTCAGTCAGCCAAAAGCTCTAGAACAAGCTTGTCCAACTCACAGCTTGTAGGCCACATGGGCCCAGGATGGCTTTGAATGTGGCTCAACACAAATTCATAAACTTTCATAAAACATTACAAAAAGTACGCACAGACTTTTTTTTCTTTTAGCTCATCAGCTTTTGTTGGTGTTAGTATATTTTATGTGTGGCCCAAGACTATTCTTCTTCCAATGTGGCCCAGGGAAGCCAGAAGGTTGGACACCTCTGCTGTAGAACCTCCATGCTGACATCATTTGTTTCAGCTCTGGGGACTTCTTTACTCAACAGCTGTAGTCACAGTGCCTCTCATCTGGGGCCATGGGGCTTGCTGCCACATTGAGGAGAGTCAGCAACAACCAAAGGGCCACTGCATAGCTTGTTTCAATCCTTGCTGTTCATCCTCTAAAGGTTAATTAGCTCTTATTCCCCCAAACCCATCATCTGGGCAAGAACATTTGCTGCTAGGTCCCAGGGAATCTACTTATATATCCTTTAAGCCCTTGGGACCTTTGTCTTTTCTGTTCCAGAAAGACATGTCTGACAGCATTCCACTCTTGTCAATAAGAACTGTGAAGAGTATGAGATTTTATCCTACTTAAAAGCTGGCAAGTCAGTCTGTCAGTGTACTGGGTATTGGAAGAAGACATGGGACTTTGGGGTCAGACACAAAGGACTGTAACATGAGCTTAATGTTTGTGTTATTTCTTCTGGCCCCATAAGTCCACAGCTATAGAACCCCGAGTTTAAGTAATCCAAGCAAACCTAACAAACCTTAGCCTAAAGGGAGACATTATTTTATTATATTGAACAGTAAACAAATAATGCCCTTTACTCTGAAGAGATTCTCAGTCTTCCTAGGTTGTTTGCTATATGAGGTCTGATACTTAAGTTTGCAAACTTGTTGTCATGCCCCTATATTGGCAGTACTATATAAACAACTCAGTAAGGTTTTATAACCTTGGTATATCTGTGTCTCACAACTGTGTTCACGTCAACATGTGGCAGTGTCTTGCTGAGTGCCATTTATTATTATTGTGTGTTTTTGTGTGCTGTCACAAGAATGTTGGAGCTTGTATGAGAGCAACAAACATTAACTTTCTTGTTTGAGAACTTGGCAAGAACAGAAGTGAAATTAAGGACATGTTAGTCCAAGTTTATGGGGATAATGCCATGAAGAAAACAACAGTGTACAAATAGATTAAACATTTTTCTGAGGGGAGAGAAAGCATCACTGATGAAGAGAGGTCAGGGCAGCCAGTAAACAGAAGTGATGAAAACATTGCAAAAATTTGTGGAATTGTGCATCAAAATTGTCTGCTGACTGTGAGAAGCATAGTAGACCAAGTAAACATCAATAGAGAATCAGTTAGGAAAATCTTAACTGAAAATCTTGGCATGAGAAAGGTGTGTGCAAAAATTGTCCTGAAGGATCTCACTGATGAACAAGAGCAGAGGAGAGTTGAAGTGTGCCAAAACCTTTTGGAGAGGCAAGATGATGTTTTAGGCCATGTTATCACTGATGATGAAACGTGGGTATACCAATATGACCCTGAAACAAAGTGTCAGAGTATACAATGAAAGCCAATTCTCCATGACCAAAAAATTCCATTGGTCCAAATCAAGAGTCAAAATGATTTTGTTAACCTTTTTTGATATCAGAAGGATTGTTCATTATGAATTTGTACCAATCAGACAAACAGTCAACCAATTTTACTATTTGGAAGTGCTGAAAAGGCTGCATGAAAAAGAGGAAAACCACATGAACTTTTCGCCATCAACTCATGGCTCTTGCATCATGACAATGCACCAGCTCACATCGCACTGTCTGTGAGGGAGTTTTTAGCCAGTACCCAAATAACTGTCTTTGAACACCCTCCCTACTCACCTGATCTGGCCCCCAATGACTTTTTTCTTCACCTGAAGATAAAGGAAATATTGAAAGGAAGACATTTTGATGACATTTAGGACATCATGGGAATATGACGATAGCTCCACTGGCCATTCCAGAAAAAGAGATAAAAAATTGCTTTGAGGGTGGACTAGGCACTGGCATTGGTGCATAGCTTCCCAAGGGGAGTACTTCGAAGTTGACCATGGTGGTATTCTGCAATGAGGTATGTAGCACTTTTTTTTAGGATGAGTTTGTAAACTTAATTTTCAGACCTCATATACATTATCCTTAAAAAGATATGAGGTGGTCAGTAATTCACAGAATGGGGGTGTTATTGGAGAGGTAGGAATAAGTGCACACAGTTTGATTGTGTAACTTATTATTAGCATATGTGCCAAATTTCAACCTACTTGCATTCATGTGCTAGATATCACCAAAGAAACCCATAAAATATGAAGAAAACCTCAGTATGGATAAAATTGAATTTTGCAGCATTATTAAGTTCCTCACAAAACAAGGGAAAACACCTCAAACCATTTAGGAAGAGATGTCAATGGTTTACAGGGACTGTTGCCCTAGGAAGTCCATGGTTTACAAGTGGCATATCCTTTCCAAGCAAGGCAGAGAGTCAATTGAAGATGACTGCCATCCAGGATGCCTGTTGAGGCCACTTCCTTAGACATTGTCAAAAAAGTTGAAAACTTGTAGAGGAAGATGCCAGATTGAATAAAAAGCAGCTTGCAGAACCATTTTGAATATTCTCCATCAGCATCTAAGGATGTCAAAAGTCAGGCAAGATGGGTACTGAGAATGCTCACACCATTTCAAAAACAACAGCACGTTGAGTGTTCATGACTGTTGTTGGATCTCTACAGAGACAGAATAGATAAAGTTTGAAACTGAATGTAACTGGAGATAAAACTTGGGTTCATTATTATAAGCCTGAGCCAAAGCAAGAGTCCATGCAGTGGCATGAAAAGGGCATGCCACCCCCTAAGAAGTTCAAGGTGCTGCAATCAGCTGGAGAAATCATGGCTGTTTTTTAGGATACTGAGGACATTCTGCTGATCGATGACAAGAATAAGGTGTCACAGTAACATAACTGTAGAGTACTATTCCAGTCTGCGGAAACAGATAAAAGAATCTGTGAAGAAAAAAAGAAGAGGAAAATGGACCAAAGGGGTGCTGTTTTTGCACAACAGTGTGACCATGCACAAGAGCAGTGTTGTATTGGCTACTCTTCAGGACTGTGGCTTCCAAATGTTAAACCACCTTATCCATAGTCCAGACCTGGCTCCATCTGATTAGTATTTGTTCCCAAATATGAAAGAAAAAACAACTTCAAGGGAAGAAATTTATAGACAATGAAGAGGTTAAAGCTGCAATTTGAGGGCAAAAACAAAACATTTCTTTTCGAGGGTATAAATAAACTTGTTTTTTTATTATTGTACTTATTGGGGTGACATTGATTAGCAAGAATTACTTGCTAATAGGTTCCAGCTGTACAATTCTACAGTGCATCGTCTACTTGTTGCATTATATATTCACCACCCACTGTCAGTTCTCTTTTCATCACCATATATTTGGCTTCCCCTCTCCACTCTTCCATCCCCTCCCAGTCCTCCCACCTTCTCCCCCCCTTGCCCCAGATAACCATTAAATTATTGATTGTGTCCATGAGTTTGTTTGTTGCTTTCAGTTTTATATTCCACATATGAGTTAAGTCATAGGGTTCTTGGTGTTTTCTGTCTGGCTTATTTCACTTAGTATGGTGATCTCAAGGTCCATCCATTTTGTTACAAATGGTAGTATTTTATCTTTTCTTATAGCTGAGTAATATTCCATTGTGTATATGTACTACAACTTCTTTATCCAGTCATCTGTTGAGTGGCACTTTGGTTGTTTCCATGTCTTGGTCACCATGAACAGCACTGCAGTGAACATTGGGGTACATAAGTCTTTGTGGACTAAGGTTTTCAAAATTTTTAGGTAGATACCCAGAAGGGGGATTGCTGAGTTATATGGTAACTCCATTCCCAATTTTCTGAGGAACCTCCACACCATAGTAGTTTTACCAATTTGCACTCCCACCAGCAGTGTGAAAGAGTTCCTTTTTCCACACATCCTCTCCAGCACTTGTTCCTTGTCTTGTTGATAACAGCCATTCTAACAGATGTGAGGTGGTATCTCATTGTGGTTTTGATTTGCATTTCCCTGATAGCTAATGAGGTTGAGCATGTTTTCATATGTCTGCTGGCCCTTTGTATTTCTTCATGGGAGAAGTGCTTGTTTAGGTCCTCTGCCCACTTTTTAATTGGGTTGTTTGCTTTTTGTTGGTGAGTCCTGTTAGTTCTTTATATATTTTAGATGTTAGACCCTTATCAGATGCATTGTTTGCAAATATTTTCTCCCATTCAGTTGGCTGTTATTTTGCTTTGTTGATGATTTTTTTTTTTTTACTGTGAAGAAGCTTTTCAGTTTGATATAGTCCCATTTATCTATTTTTGCTTTTACTTCCCTTGCCTTTGAGGTCAGGTTCATGAAGTCTTCCTTGAACTCTCCTAGGTCTATCAGTTTAGTACCAATATTTTCTTCTATACAGTTTATTGTTTCAGATCTTATATAGAGGCTATCTTTTCCTCATTGCATATTTTTTGCTCTTTTATAGAAAATTGTGTGTCTATATATTTGTGGATTCATTTCTGGATTTTGAATTCTATTCCATTGGTCTGTGTGTCTGTTTTTCTGCCAATATTAAGCTATTTTGATTATTCATGCTTTGTAGTATAAATTGAAATAGGAGAGCGTGATACCACCAGTCTTATTCTTTTTATGTAGTATTGCTTTGGTGATTTGAGGTCCTTTGTGGTTCCATAGAAATCTGATCATTTCAAAATCTATTTCATGAAAGCATGTTTGTGGGATATTGATAGGAATTGCATTAAATCTATAAATTGATTTGGGTAATATGGCCATTTTAACAATGTTAAATCTTCCTATCCATGAACACAGAATATCTTTCCATTTCTCTGTGTCCTCTTCATTTTTATGCAAAAGTGTCTTATAGTTTTTATGTATAATTCCATCATGTTCTTTGTTAATTCCCAGGTATTTAATTCTTTTTGTTGCAATAGCAAAAGGTATTGACTCTCTCATTTCTTTTTCTGAAGATTTGTTATTTGTCCATAGGAATGCTGTTGATTTTTGTATGTTGATTTTGTATTCTATAACTTTGCTGAATTTATTTTTGTTTCTAATAATTTCCTGGTGGAGTCTTTGGAATTTTCTATATAAAGGATCATGTCATCTGCAAATAGTGACAATTTGACCTCTTCTCTTCCAATTTGGACAACTTTTATTCCTTTCTCTTGCCTGATTGCTCTGGCTAGAACTTGAATAGCGGTGGTAACAGGGGGCATCCCTGTCTTGTTCCTGATTTTAGGGAAAGAGGCTTCAGCTTTTCGCTATTCAGTATGATGTTAGCTGAGGGTTTGTCATGTATGTCCTTTATTATATTGAGATACTTTCCTTCTATACCCATTTTATTCAGTGTTTTGATCATAAGTGGTTGTTTTATCTTATCAAATGCTTTTTCTGCATCAATTGCCATCATCATATGGTTTTTATCTTTTATTTTGTTTATGTGGTATATCATATCGATTGGTTTTCGTATGTTGAACCATCCTTGTGCTCCTGAGATGAATCTCACTTGATCATGGTGTATAATCTTTTTGATGCATTGTTGTATTCTATTTCCTAATATTTTGTTTAGAATTTTTGCATCTGTGTTCACCAGAGGTATTTGTTTGTAGTTTTCTTTTGTGTGTTGTTTTTAACCAGGCTTTGGTATTAGGGTAATGTTGGCCTCATAGAATGAGTTAGGAAGCATTGCCTTATCTTCAATTTTTGGAAGAGTCTGAGAAGAATAGGCATTAATTCTTCTTTGAATGCTTGTTAAAATTCGTTGGTGAGACTGTCTGGTCCAGGGCTTTTGTTTCTAGGGAGGTTTTGGATAATCATTTCAATTTATTTACTATTGATTGGTCTATTTAGATTATCCAATTCTTCTTAGTTCAGTGTAGGTAAACTATAAGTTTCTGGGAACTTGTCCATTTCTTTTAGGTTGTTAAATTTAGTGGCATAAAGCCCTTCATAATATTTTCTTATAATCCTTTGTATTTCTGTGGTATTATTGGCAACTTCTCCTCTTTCATTTCTAATTTTGGATATTTATGTCCTTTTCTTTCATCCTTTGGTTAATCTAGCCAGGGATTTGTCAATTTTTTTCCTCAAAGAACCAGTTCTTTGTTGTTTAATGTTCTCTATCATCTTTCTGTTCTTGATGTCCTTTAGCTCTGCTTTAATTTTTATTATTTTTCTTCTTCCTCTGAGTTTGGGTTATTTCTCTTCTTCTCTTTCCATTTTGTTAAGATAGGATGTTAGGATGTTTACTTGTGATTTTTCTTGTTTCTTAAGATAGGCCTGTGATGATATAAATTTCCCTCTTATGACTGCTTTTGCTGTGTCCCAATAATTTTGATATGTTGTATTTTCTTTTTTTTTTTTTCCTTTCTTTTCTTTTTGATATGTTGTATTTTCATTGTTATTAGCTGCTGAGTATTTTTAAAATATCTTCTTTTATTTGTTCCTTGATCTGGTTATTTTTTAATAAAGTGTTGTTTAATCTCCATGTATATGTGATTTTTTCTGCTTTTTGCAGTTGATCTTCATTTGAGAGGTTTGTGGTCTGAGAATACATTTGGCATGATTTTATTCTTCTTGAATTTGGTGAGCCTACTTTTGTGTCCCAGTATATGGTGTATATTTGAGAATGTTTTATGTGCACTAGAAAGGAAGGTATAGTCTATTTTTGCTGGATGAAGTGTTCCATAAATGTCAATTATATCTAATTGCTGTAATGTGTCATTTAGAGTTGGTATTTTCTGTTTGTATGATACGTCCATGGCTGTTAAGAGGGTGTTTAGGTCTCCTACAATGATTGTGCTTTTTTCAGTTTCTCCTTTCAGATCGGTTAGTAGTTGCTTTATATACTTTGGTGCTTCCTGATTAGGAGCATATATATTAATCAGTGTCAAGTCTTTTTCTTGTTGTATTGTCCCATTTATTACTATGTAATGTCCATCTTTGTCTCATTACCTTTTTTAACCTCAAGTTTGTTTCATCAGATATCACTGTGGCAACTCCTGCTTTTTTCTGGATACCATTTGCTTGGAGTATTGTTTTCCATTCTTTCACTCTGAGTCTGTGTTTGTCCTTATGGCTGAGGTGTGTCTCTTGGAGACAGCATATGGATGGGTTTTGTTTTTTAATCCAGTCTGCTACTCTGTGTCTTTTTATTGGTGAGTTCAGTTCATTAACATTTAGAAAGATGATTGATATATGATGATTTTCTATGATCATTATTTCTTCCTTTTATCAAAATTTTTGTTTCTTTTTTGTTTTTACAAGTCTTAGTTCATTTATTCTGATGTTTTGTTTCAGGTTGAAGAGCCTCCTTCAGTATTTCTTGAAGTTCCAATTTTGTGCTGGTGAATTCCTCCAGCTTCTGTGTGTCTGAGAAGGTCTTTATTTCTCCTTCA
This sequence comes from Lyroderma lyra, assembly GCA_004026885.1. Lineage (NCBI taxonomy): Eukaryota > Metazoa > Chordata > Mammalia > Chiroptera > Megadermatidae > Lyroderma > Lyroderma lyra. The sequence goes on from PVJL010007276.1 coordinate 23,634, forward strand.
TATCTGAAGGATAATTTTGCTGGATAATTTATTCTTGGCTGAAAGTTTCTCTCTTTTAATATTTTGAATATTTGCTTCCACTTTTTACTGGCTTATAAAGTTTCTGCTGAGAAGTGTGATACCAGCCTAATGGGTTTTCCTCTAAAGTTTATAGTCCCCCCCCCCCCCCCCCCCCCCCCCCCCCCGGCTGCCTTGAGAATTATTTCTTTGTTTTTGGTTTTTGACTTGTCTCTTTGTTTTTTGACATCTACAATATGATGTGTCTTGGAGAAGATCTTCTAGGGTCCAGATATCTAGGGGATCTATTTTCTTCTTGAATTTTTCCATAGGTTTGGAAAGTTCTCGTCTACTATTTGTTTGAGTATGCTCTCTATAGAGTTCTTGGGTCCTTTTTCCAATCCTATTATCCTGATACTGTTTTTCCTCATGGAGTCAGTTCTTGCAGAGTTCTTTCAATCCTTTTGATTCTGTAGTCCCTATCGTCTTCTTTCTGAGCTGTTTCCATGTTCCAATCTTCAGTATCACTAATTCTTTCCTCCATCAGGTTGGCCCTGTTTACTATGGCAGTTATTTCATTTCTCATTTCTTTTATTGTATTATTTATCTCTTGAATTTCTGTCTTGTTCTTCCTTGTAGTTTGAATTTCTTTGTTAAAATGTTCCTTTGTTCAAAGATTTCTTTTCTGAGATAATTCATCTCAGCTATGGTGTTTTGTCTGTATGTTTTCATTTCTCTAACAGCCTTTATTATCTGTCACTTAGTTCATAAATTTCTAGATCTATAAGGTCCTTTTCTGGAGATATTCCATCTTCTTTCTGAGCAGCTTTAAATCATAAGGCACTCATATTGTCTGTTGTGTTCTTCTCCTTTGGCTTGAGGGCTTTATTTCCACAGAGGCCAGGAGATCCCTTTCTCTGGTAAGTGTTTTCGTGGTGCCTTGCTGTAGAGTAGACACTAGGTGGTGCTGAGGGGCAAGTTTTGGGAGCAGGCAAGATGTTTAAAGCCCTATCTTCGGTCTCCACCAATGTTTGGGGTGGGGCGGGGCAGTCTGCAGTCTCTCTGCTTTCTGCCTTTCATTGGGGAAAGCTCTGGGGGAGGCCAGTGGAATGCAGGCTGAATACCACTAAATCCATCTTTCTTCCTTCTGCGTTTTACCCTGGGCCATGTTTCAAGGGTTTGTTTCCACCACACTGCTCCTGCCTGTTCGCAAGCACAAGCAGCGAGGGTGCCAGAAGGACACCGGGAGCACGCTGTGACTGCAGTGCTGTATCTGGGACCTTCTTCCTGCCTAGGGCAGTTCAGGTGACTCCCTCAACTTCTGTACTACTCAGAGCTCCAAAGCTTGGCTCCCAGACTGTCTCTAACATGTTGCTTTTAGGTCCAGCTTCCTCATGGTTTTGCAGGGATCCTGCCACTCTGACCGCCACTCTTGTTGCTGCTTGGCCTTCCCCCTTCCCTATATCGTGCTGCTCCCTGATTTCTTTTTAGTTCCTTCAGTTAGCTGTGGTCAGGTTGGGTCGTGATCCGTCTCTCCTCCCTCCCTTCTCTCCCACTCATCCCCCTTTCTCTAACCTTCAGGTGTTATCTTGCAATGTGTGGATTTCTCAGTTGTCACTATGCCACTAAGGGTTTCCTGTGTTGGGTCCTGGCCAGCCATTTAATTGTCTTTTCCTGGAGAGGTTTTAGGGACCTCCTCTCTGGTCGCCATTTTGCTGACCTCCTCCTAAATAAACTTATTGAAAGATCTGAAAAGTGTGTTAGGGTTGAGGGTGAATATGTATCTATATATATTTGAGATTTTTCATTTGAAGGTAATTTTTTCATGCTATTAAAGTTATAGATCTGCTGATTTAAATACCAAATTCTATTTATTTAAAACACACATTGCAAACATATAAAAATCTCTTCACATGTCAGAGCTCACTTATTTTATGTTTTGGAAATGGGGAGAATAGGTTCTCCTTAAATTGCACATTAGCAGGTGTTTCTTTACAGTTAACTTTAGCAAAATTCATACAAAATAGTCATTAACAATGATCTTTGCTTGTTAACTCACAAGGAAACACCTTCAAAATGCATTGTTAAAGTTTCTGTACTAAAATGTAGAAAAACTGAACTACACAAATATTGAAAAGTTAAAAATTCCTTAATTTTTTATTCCTGGTACCACTACCATAATTTACAGGGCAATATACCTAATGTAATGAAAAGAAGAAGAAAAAGATAAAACTGCAGCAGATAAAAGACATCAGGAATGTACATCTAATTGACACCACATTGCATTAATCTATAGCTTCATTTTTTGCAAACTGTGACTATGACAGTCCTGAACAAGAGGGGTTTCCTGTTTAAGCTGCAGTAACTTTTCTTTTTTTTGTGGGGGCGGGGGTGGGGGTAACTCCCTGACTGGGAATCGAACCCAGGCTGCAACGTTGAGAGCACCAAAGCCTAGCCACTACACCACCAGGGAACTCCCAACTTTTCTGACTATGGATCATCATTCCTTCTGTGATAGATTTTTACAGTTCCTCTAATGCATTTGAGACAGCTGTCTCAAAATAACCTGCAGTTTTCCTGACAACTACTTACTCTCTTTCCTGCTAAGAACTAGTGCTTTTCTGCTGAGTTTTTAGAACCTTCTGCTACCATATCCACCACTGCCACCACTAGATCCGTAATAACCACCATAGGGACTACCTGAGCTGCTTCCACTAAAACTACACCTCTTCATCAGACCATAATTTGATTAATTTGATTGTTGTTGTTCAGTATAATTTCCAAAATCACTGTAGTTCCCACTACCAGCATAGTTACTGTCAAAATTCCCCCCTTCTCTACCACCACCCTAGCCTCATCTACTGCTATAACCAGGACCACCTCCATAGTTGCCACCATCACCTCCAAATCCATTATCTCCACCATCACCTCCTCCATAACTACCTCTGCAGCCAACTCCACCACCAACAGCCTCTTCTTCCACCAAAGTTTCCTTGGCGACTCATGAAGTTGCCAGACCCACCTCCATGACCTCTTTGTGACCCAGAAGGCTGCATTTCTTTTCTTTTCTTTCTTTCTTTTTTTTTTTTTTTTTTGTATGTGGGTAGTTCCCTGGCTGGGAATCGAACCCAGACCACGGCGTTGACAGTGCCAGCGCCGAAGCCTTAAGCCACTCCACCACCAGGGAACTCCCTGCATTTCTTGTTTAGAAAGGGCTTTTTTTTTTTTTACTTCATGATTATGCCCATTGATAGTGTATTTCTGAAAGATTTTATCAACTATATCATGATCATCAAAAGTTAAAAAAGAAAATCCTTTTTTTCCCACTCTGCCTGTCTTCCATAACTTCTGTGGTTTCAAACTCACCATATTTTTCAAAGTAGTCTTTCAAATTATATTTTTCTGTATCTTCTCTAATACCACCAACAAAATTTTTTTTCACTGTTAGATGGGCACTAGGCTTTTCAGAATTCTCTCTAGAAACAGCTCTCGTTGGTGCCACTACACACACGCCCAACAGCTTTGTGTGGTGTTCCCCTCTTCAACACAAGAGTAAGTCACAAGACCAGAGCCCCTGGAGCATTTTGTTTGGGGGTCTCTCATCACCACACAATCTGTGAGTGTGCCCCATTTCTCAAAATGTTCTGTTAAACTATCATTTGTATTTTCAAAGCCCAGACCACCAATAAACAGTTTTCTCAACTGCTCTAGTTCCTTTGGGTCATGGCCCTCCTCCACTGAGTGGTGGGATGATGACCGGAGTTGGACTGGGGGCCATGGGTGAACAAATTGAAAAGGAAAAATAATAGTTTTTTTAATTCTTCTTCCCTTTCATTCCTCAAATTTCTTGACCACCCCTCATAGTTCAGAACTAAAGCAGCCAGCGCCTCTGCTCATGTCATACTCATAAACCATGCAGAATCATGAGAAACCCTTGAGTTGTCTCTCAGCACACTGGATAAGGATTAACATTCCCACTGATGATTGTGAGTCAAGAAAAATAGAATTTATATTCAATATCCCTTGTTTAAGAAGGAAAGTGTCTGAAATATTCATTCCAGTTGGTTAAGTCTTTAACTCTTTGGAGAATTCAACTGTTAACAATAGTTAGTTCTCTGAGAGTCTTACCTACATTGACTAAAGAAAAATTATGATTTTATGTATCTGCCCCAAATTAAAGGTCACAAAAGCAGGTCAGTGGAATTGTAGGCGTAGATTTGGGTGATAACTCAGAGTGAACAACAATCAATGATTTATTAGAATGATTGTGACCCCTTTTAAGGAAAGGCCAGATGCTAATGTTATTATGCAATAAAACAGTTACAGCGTAGAGAAGCGTTTGTGAAGTCAGATTTAGCCAATATTTATTTTGTACCTGTACTATCTGAATACCTAAGGTAGAAGGCTTTGTTTTTTTAACCTGCCTTAAAAATGCTTGTTAAAGACTTTAAAATCATTCCTACATTAATACATTGAAAACGTCTTTCTCAAAAGTTTTATATCAGTGAATGATGAATAAACTAAATTTTCTAATATAATAGTGCTTTGATTTGAAATACAACCGAACACTTGGAAAAAAAGTCAAGAGTTTTTCAAAGGTATATTTAATTTTCACATGATCCTAGGCTACAAATGTATACTTTCATATTTAAAAAATTACACATTCTAAAATACTTAAAGCAAATTTCTGTTAAGTTTTTTCTTTTTATTGTAATGACCTTCTGTAGGTATTTCATTGTTAACTGCAATCTCTTTTTAGAATTTCATGTAAGCAGTTAAAAAAAATATGCCTTTGAAGTAGGTCACAATAGATTAAAATGGAATTAACATTTCATTTTTAGTCATAGTCTTAAATGTGACTTAATTATACTTTGTCATTCTTAAGAACTTAAGTTAAATTGAAATTTTATATAAGTTATTTATTTGCCAAGTTTAACTTCTCTTTAAAAGGAAAACATTTATCACTCACTTACTTAACAGCATGCTGGTAGCTCAGTATTTTAAAAATGAGTAATAAATGGAATGTAGGTTCCCTCCCACCCCCGGCCTTCAACAATGTAAATTGAGATATTTGGATATTTAGTAGTATGTAGGATAAGTTACTCAAAATCATTAATGTGCAATTTCAGGATCATTTGCATATTCAGTGATTTTTCATCTCAGCAGTACTCTTTTTCCTACTTTTATACCTGATCATTTATGTCAGTTTAGTTTCCTCACATAAAAGAACAGTAAACTGGATTTCTTAGCTTCTTTTTATTGATTTATTTCAAAAGGAAGGCAACTGGACTCTTTGGCCTGTAATAATAATTTCTAAACCTAGAGGAAAATTAAGCATTTAGTAAGAGTACATATATGTTTTTTGTGTGTGGTTTAGAATATTACTGTTTTGAAAGTTGTACCTTTAAAGCAAACTTAATATGTGACAATTTTGATGTTACAATACTTAAATTTAGGGAGTAGATATTTTAGAAGTTATTTTAGTTAAAATGATTCTTAAAATTCAAGTCTCATGCACCTCTTCTCAGAAACCTGCGTGTTGCAAGAAGGAAGGTTGATGTGAGCACCCTTCTGCCGGGGGGTTATACAATCTCTTGCATGCTAACTGACCAAGTGCTCAGTGCTTTTCTGCATTTAAAGCTTCTAATACTTTGGCTCAATTTGGATTCCACTCTCATCCAAAAAGGTCAAGAACATGCTTTCTTCAAATACTGGAAGGCACATGTTCTTTTTTTTTGGAATAATATAGTCAATCCTCATTTCACAGATTCTATATTTGTGAATTTGCCTACTCATTAAAGTTTATTTGTAATCCCAAAGCAATACTAAGGGCACTTTCTTGGTCATTCCCTGATATGAGCAGAGCAGTGAAACAGATGAATCAGTGAAGTTCAGATTCCCAGCTGAGGTCAAACAAGGCAACTTGCTCTTACCCTGTGTGCAATGAACAGTTTGTGGTTTGTTTAGTGCCAGGCTTTTTGTTGGTGAGTTTGCTGTTTAAAACATCCCCCGGGCATTGTGCTGAAGTGCTGATGTGCAGTCTAGTGCTTCCAAGTGCAAGAAGGCTGAGTGTGCCTTACGAAGAAAATGTGTATTGGGTAAGCTTTGTTAAGGCTTGACTTATAATGCTGTTGGCTGTGCATTCAATGTTAAGGAATCAATAATACATGTTAAATAAGGTGCCTTTAATTTGATACACATATAGAACAAAGTTATGTATCCATGAGTTGATGACAGTGTTGTGACCAGAGGCTCATGAGAACCTCACCCTGTATTTCCCCCAGAGCAGTGGTTCAGTGTTCACTAGTTCAGTGTTCATCACCACTTTATAGACCGTATCCTGTGGATAACCAGAATCGTTTATAGTTACCTTTTTTTTTTTTTTTGAGCTAATAGAGCTCAATCTAACATCAATAATCAAGTGCTTTGTTTTGTGTTTATCATAATGCTGGGCTCTGAGCTTTTATGTACTGTGCTTGTTTTCACTTCGGAGCCCACCCGAACTGATTTATAGTTCTTCAGCTCAGAACTTTGCCATGGGGAGAGGACCCAGTTGGGAATGACAGCAGTTGGGCTGCTGGGGAACTTGGCATGAGGCTTGTCTTGGCTCTCCCTGACCATTCTATCCTGAATTTCCACCTTTCCTGTTCTCACTGCTGGAGCCTGGGCCATAAAAACCAGCTCGGAGCTGACTTGTAAGGACCAGGGAATTCTGCTGCAGGAGGGGAGCGTGCTGGGTGATGGCCATTCTGACTCTAATGGTGCCAGGATAACTGTCAGGGACCTAGGAGCTCCATGTGAGAGGTTTGGTTTTGTTTATTTGTTTTCAAGTTTTGTTTTACTATGGATATGACTTTTTCTTCTTTATCCCAAACCAGTAGGGCAAGGTACCAAACAGGCAGGTTTTTTTGGGGCAGGGAGTTTTAACAACCTTAGGCAGTAGGCACGGTTACTTTTCAAATCCCCACCCTAAATCATATAAAATACAGAGGATGCCAAAAAAATGTGTACGTATTTTAAGAAAGGAAAAAAAACTGTATTAAAGTTGTAATACTCAATATATACTGATAACAAAAGGGGAATACAAGTTACACTTGACTTCTACAATAACAAGAGGTGCTCAAAGTGGTTACCATCAGCATGCAGACACTGCTTGAGCACGTAGACCCAAGTATTCACTTGCATTGCTGTGCATGTTGTTTCAATTTTTTCCTGAAGTACTACCAGTGTAACCAGTTGTCTACAGTACACCCCATCCTTTAAGATCTCCCATAGGTAGAAGTTCAAGGGGTGTTAAGTCAGGAGAACATAGGAAAAACTAAAATAATGTTCTTAAATTTCAGATGCCACTTCAAAAGATCTTGCACTCCTCAAACGACAACCGTGCTTTGGCCTTTTTCTTTGACTGTCCTGCCTGCTGCATGGTAACACTAGCATTGATTTGATTAATGCCATCTTTTGAGCGAACGTTATACTACATATTACTACTGTAATTCAATTCAATTTCGAAAAGTAATACGTAGATAACATTGCTTAACATGTATATACATTTTTTGGCACCCTGGTGCATAAATATTCTATATTTAATATATATAACTATGAATAGAGGTGAGTTGCTGTTGAAATGTTATATATTGTGGGTATTTAATTAAATGTTAATTTTGATTAAAAATTATTTTTTCATATTCTGAGGCAATAAGATTCACACACACACACACACACACACACATACACACAATGACCCCCACTGCCCCTCAGATCTCAAACATTGTCATGATCCTGGAAAAGGTCATAGACCCTAGGTACTGTTGCTGTAGTACAGAACAGCATCTCCTTAGGAAAGGGAGAAATTCAGGTTTTCCTCAGCCCTTGGGCAGCTCTTCAGTACTCCAGATGATGATGGGGGCTCTGATGTGCCTCATGCCACACACGTTGCAGGAAGTACAAAAATAAACCACACAGCATTCTCTCCCTCAAGAAATTTGCAGGCTCTACCCCTTAAACAGATGGCTCCAATATGGCACAATCAGGTGCTGTGGGCAGAATGGGGGCCCTTGAGCTGAGCTGAGGGCTGAGGAGGAGCTGACTGCAAAGGTGTGCTGGTCCCAGCCAAATTTTGAAGGATGCTTATGTGGTAAGAGGAAGAGGAAGAGGTGAGGGGCAGAGTGAGTTTGGGGAGCATCCTGGAGTGAAAAGTCATGGCAGAGACTTGGAAACAGTGTGGTATGTTTGGGAAACTATGGGCTGTCATTGCTGCTGGAGTGATATGTGAAGGTGTCTCAGGCACCAAGAAAGGAGCCACGATGGTCTTTTCTTCCAAGTCAGCCAGACTGGAACCAGCGGAGGAGCACTCCAAAAGGAAACCAAATCTCTACCCAGCCAGGTAGGGCCCTTCAGGCTGGGCATTCCTTCAGTTCCTAGGGGACTCCCACCATTTGCGACAGAAGCAAGACTGACCACAATAATATATTTTAAATGCTTTACTCACACGTTCAATTTACACACATACACTCAGGCATATGAGGTACAGAGGCAAGAGTAATGAACCAGTCCTGTGAGAGACGTCAGCCTCAGGCCGGTCCAGGGACCACACTGGTGAGTTTCTGATTGGGCAGAGCCACTGGCGCAGATGCCTTGGTTGAGTCCCTGGTAGCAGTAGGGCCTCAACGAGATCCAGTGATCTGCCAGCAGCTTCACCAGCAGTCTAAAGTCCAGGGGTTTTATCCTCTGCTTGTAGGCCTTACCTGCTGCAGATGACCAGTATGGGGTCTGCTTGGTAGCACACCGCACGTTAACACCCTTGCTTATCACTGGGTCCAGACACATCCCGACCGCACGTGTCCTAATTATGGAGTCACTCTGGTTTTTAAAATGGAGTCACTTATGTCAATGTCCATAGTGCTGTCTGTACAAAAGGGTGGATTGTGGTGGTGACAAATACCATCTCAGGCAGAGAGGGGCTGTGTAGGGAGGCCTTTGTACCATCTTAGACAAGTTTAGGCTGTTCTGGGTATGTGACCTACTTCTGGTGCCTCTACTGAATACTTTTTGGATTTATTTGGTATCCCTCAATACATATCTGTTGTTTAAGTTCCTAACTCTTTCTGTCCTTTACAGTATTTGATAAGTTCTATATTGTTTGCTTTTGTTCAGTTACTTCTTCTGAAAAGAAATAGAAATACAGTAGACTCTCAGGTAACCAGCACCCATGGGGATTGGTAGATGCCAGATAAATGTAAGTAGACTCTCTTAACCAGAACTCAAGCAACTGGCACTATCAAGCAACTGGCAAAAAAATGTTTTTTGAGTGTCACTTGCTGAGTTGTATGATGAGAGTCTACTGTAACTTAGTTTAAAAAGAACTTTGTTATTAGAAAAGTGCAAATATAAGTATATACAGAAATATAATAACTTAAAAACACATAATCATTTATTAAAATGTCAAGGAATATTAAAAACATATAAAACAAGTAACAGTCTCTTGCATTTCTACCATTCAGAGATAGCCAATGTCAACATTTTGATATGTTGCTCTGACCACTTCTCCATGGTTATACAGAGACTTTACATTGGCCATTTTCTAACTTGCTTTTCCATTCACTAATATGTTCTAGCCGTCTTTCAGAGTTAGTGTCCATCGATTCATATCACCCTTTAATGGCCACAGGGGATTTTATTTTGTGGTGTGACACAGTTTACTTAACTTGTTTTTCATTGATGGACATTTAGGTGGATTCTAGTTTTTGTTAGTTATTAGAAGGATTTCAATGAAAGAATCATCTTTGAATATATATCTTTGGCATTTATCTTCTCTTAAAATGCTTTCACTGTGAAAAATTTTAAACATATAAAAATAGAATAGCATGAGGAGGTATATAGTATATACAGTGTATGTGGGTATACAGCCAGTTTCAGCAATCAAACAGTGTTCTACCATTCCTTTTTATCTCTGTGCTCATGATTGCTTTTCCTCTACCTCAGTATTTGAGAGCAAATACCAGGCGTCATATCATTTCATATATCTCTATATATCTATATATACACACACTCATATATATGTGTGTATATGATGTGATAAAATGATACAATGACTATTTAAATAAAAAAATTTATTACAGTAAAAGACACATTACCATTAATCCCCTTCAGAACACTCCTCCTTGCATTGAACAATGTGTCTTTTACTGTATTAAATTGTTTTTAAATTTAAACATTCATTGTTTTTTGGGGTTTTTTTTTTAATCACACCTCAATAGATTCAGGTCACATATTGCTTCTGATCTTGCAATTTCTGTCAAAATCATTACGGTGTGTCCTCATCCACCTTATTTACCAGATCTGGCACTGTGCAACTTCTGGCTTTTCCCTAAAGTCAAAATGACCGTAAAAGGTAAAAGTTTTGAATCACTTCAGGACATCAAGGCAGCCACGACAGCACAACTAAAGACACTCACAATAGAGGACTTCCAGAACTGCTTCAGAAAGTGGCAAGAATGATGGGATGAGTGTGTTTGAAGTGAGGGGGGTTAAAGGCAATTGTGTCTTTTACTGTAATAAATTTTTTAAATTTAAACATCTACCATACCTTTTGATCATACCATACACACATACACACACACACACACACACACACACACACACACCTCAGTCTTTTAAGATAAGGACTCAAAAACATAATAATATGAAACAAAATGAACATTAATTCCTAATATCATCTAATATTATGCAAATCAAGATCCATGCATGGTCCGAACTTTGCATTGATTGATGTGTATATCTCTTAAGTCTCTTTTAATTTATAATCTTTCTCCCCTTTGTTTATTTGTTGAAAAAACAAAGTCATTTATTCGTTAGCATTTTGTACCGTCTGAAGGTGGCTAACGGTCTCCTTATGATGTCATTAATATGATCTTCCACATACCGTCATTGCCCATAAACTGAGAGTGAGATCTGGACACCAGATTCATTTGTTAAGGTTGGTTAGTAAGTTCTAGTGTTGTCAGCCCTTGATGTATCCATTCTAAAGTTTCCCGTCAATCTTTTACCTAATGGTTTTGGCATCCATTTTTCCATTTTTAATCTTTGCCTACCTTCATTATTTCATCGAGTTTTGATTATTTTTTAGCAAATTTCTATTTTGGAATAATTGTAAATTCATATGCAGTTGTAAGATATAATGCAGAGTGACCTTTTATGTCCTTCACCCAGTATCCCTCAGGGTAACATCTTGCTTGAGAATAGTCCAGTATCACAACCAGGGAATTGACATTGATCCAATCTGTGGACCATATTTAGATTTCACTAGTCTTACATGCACTTATGTGTTTGTGTGTGTCCATATGCCCTGGTGTGCTCACACCCACACACGTATTCTGCAGTTTTATCATGTAAGTGGATAAATGTGGATTAACACCACAGTGAAGAATCCGAACATTTCCATCACAAGCATTCCTCATGCTACCCTTTTATAGTCATAGCCACCGCCTTCCCTCCCTAACTCTGGCAACACTAATCTGTTCCTTATTTCTATAATTTTGTCATTACAAGAATGACATGAATGGTTTTATATAGTATGTGAACTTTTGAGATAGATTTTTATTTCATTCAGCTTAATTTCCTTGTGATCCATCAGAATTGTTGCACATATCAATAGCTTATTTCTTTTTATTACTGAGCACTATCACAGTTTGTTTAACCATTCACATTTTGAAGGACATTTGGGTTGTTTCCAGGTTTTGGATGTTACACATGAATGTGCTGTGAGCATTTATATACAGGTTTGTGCAAACACGGTTTTCATTTATCTAGCAGTAATGTCCTAAGAATGCAGTTGCTGGGCTGTATGATGAGCCCATGCTTAGTTTTGAAAGAAGCTGCCCTATTCTCTTCCAGGGTAGCTGTACCTTTTTGCACTCCCACCATCTCTGCACCCTCACCAAAATGTGGTGTTTTCATTATTTTTCATTTTGCCCATTCTGGTAGGTATGGAAATTGTAATTTTTAAATTCTGTCATTCCTTCAGTGCTTTTTCTTGGGGTTAGGGAGTTCCCTGGCTGGGAATTGAACCCAGGCTGCGGTATTGAGAGCACCGAAGCCTAGCCACTACCCCACCAGGGAACCCCTCTTTCAGTGCTTTTTAGTTATAATTTTTTCTATAAAGAAGAACTTTTCTTCATCAGCTATTTGGTAACCTTGAAATACAGTCTATATAGGAAAGGCATAAAATATTTTATTATTTTTCTCATTTTAATGTCTTTCTCCCATCTTGGCAAGAAAATTTTCAGAAAAATGAATAAGTGCCCTGTTAGTTTCCAGAGTGACTAACTGGCTTTTAAAAAAGTACCATTATGTACTCATGGAGTTTTAGAATGTTCAATGTGATTATCTTCTCAGTCTAAATCAGTGGAAGAGAATTTGCCATGTCAAAGGGCACACAAATTTACAATTTTAATACAGATTACCCCACTCCCCTCCAGAAAGACTGTACCATTTTGTGTCTTAGCAGTGGCATATAAAAATATTTTCCTCTACCTCACTGCCAAAACAAGTTCACTTTTTTATTTTTTTAAATTTTCAAGTCATATAGCAAAATTGATAGTTCACTGTTTCTCCTTGTAGTAAAGTTTCTAGTAAAGTTGATCATCTTTTCATATTATTGACTTTTTAAAAATTAAGCCGATGGCTTTTTAATTGCCTTTATTCATGCTTCCATTAAGATATTGGTCTTTTCTTACATTTTTGTGTTGTCATACTTATCAACCATTTTTTTGATGGTTGCTGATTTTAGTTGCTTAGAAAGGCCTTTCCTACATTAAGATGATAAAAATATATACTCTTTATTCTGGTGCCTCTCTGTTATTTTATAGTTAAATTTAAATATTTGTTTCACATAGAGTTTATTTTTATATAAGGAATGAAGTGAGAATTGAGCCTTACTTTTTTCCAGTGTCTGCCCAGTTTTCCCAGTGCCATTTATTAGATGAACTGTATTTTCCCCACTAGTGTGAAATGCCACTTTTAAACTACCTTAGTTTTCCATGTATAGGATGATACTTTTGTCTAAAATTGTTAGACCAAAAACTGGGGGTTGTCTTATACACGGAATAACTAGTTGAGAGGGTTTCTTAATGTTAGGTTAGAAAAGTAGGGGATGTCTTATACATGGAAACATATGGTCAATTCTCTAATCTTGCATCTGTTTCTGAGTTTTCTGTTGTGCTCCACTGATTTGTCAGTGTAGTCTTATATTAGTATCACAGCTTAAATTACTATAGCTAATTGTCTTTTAAAGCTTTTGTAACTGCATTTTGTAAATACTTGAAAATCACACAAGCTTATTTATGTATTACTAATATGGCTGACTATTGCTTTATAATCTGTATTAATAACTGCTGCTCATCTCTTTTTTCATCTTTTATGACTTTGGATTTTATTCTTCCAGATGGATTTTAGAAATATTTGTGACAAGTTCCCCAAACTACTCTTTTATATTTTGATTGGGATTTTATTCAACTCCTAGGTTAATTTAGGGAGAATTGATTTCTTTACAATTTTGAGCCTTCACAAACATGGTTTATCATTTCACTTATGCAATTTTTTTTGTCTTCAAATATTTTTAATTTATCCCTAAGTTTATTGTTTTTGGTTTCTCTATTCCTTCATTTGAAGAATGGCTTTTAAACTTGATCAAAATCACTTTTTTTAAGAAGGTCAAAATTTCTGGGAAAATGTCACATTTTTATAGAATGTAATTTTAGCTTTCTAAGCTGTCTCTTCACTCCGTCTGCCTCCTTAAATTAACAAATCATATTTCCCACAATCCTTGAGGAAAATTAGATAATGATTTTTTCCTTCTGATAGTACCTATTATTTTTAGTTACTAAGTATAAATTACAATGGATTTCTGATGAAGATGACAGTATATTGTTGACTAACATGAGATATTAATGCAATTTGGAGGTTTAAATTGAAAACCTCAACTATTTAAGTATAACATTTGGGCAGCTTTTTATTAAGTGAAAAAAAACACACCTACAATTATAAAGCAGTTTCATAAGGCATGTGTGAACCAGCCTGCATGGCTAGAAATTTATATGATCTTTTTCATTGCACCTGTAAGTGTCTTTATCTGCTAACTGTATGAGCTCTCTTTATGCCCAAACCTATTTTATCCTAAGTAGACTAACAATAAAAGCAGCTGCTATTTGTTGAACTCCTACTATGTAAGATCCAAGTGCGTGTTGTGGCTAAGAGGTCAAGCTGATATTTATGTTAGATCTGTCCAGCTCTAACCTCTTTGGCACCTGGGACCACATTCTAGGCCTTACCAGCCTGTATGAGTGTGTGCGGATGGGTGTGTTTTGGAGGGTGTCTTTGTCGTTTTGGGGGGTAGGTGAGAGGAAGAAGTGGTCATAATTTTAACACACCTGTTAACACTGCTTCTGAAATATTGAAGTCTTTTATGATACTGCTTTCTCAAGAGAGAATTCTTTATTAAGTACCTCAGTTTAAATTGTAATTTTGTAGGTGTCTGCTGAACTGCTACTGGGTTGTAGATTCTAGTATCACAATTTTGGGGGAAGATTGTAAACTAGATTAAATAACTGATAGTGTAGAGCTAATAATGGGATTATCAAAAGATTTGTTAATTTAAGCTCATTAACCACTAACCAAGATTATAAGATAAATCCTTACCTTATATTAGACGAAAAATATTACTTTCAGTTCCTTAGGAACCACTCATTTAATTATAAACAGTATGCTAATTATAATTACAAATTATTTTATGTATTAAAACAGCTTGAACCTTTGATTTCCATATATAATGTGCTATATATTCTCTCAAACCTAGTAAATATTTGTGTAAGTGTTGTATGATTCAGAGAGACTGTCTAAGTCAAATTTGTGTGACTGGTTGCTATCTATTTGAAATATTCCAGACACATTAAAAGGCATAAAATATAATATACTATCCATATACCTAACATCCTGCTTAAGACATAAAATACTACCAGTATAATCAAAGTACCTATTTTCTTCTCCCTAATTGCTTAATTCTTCCTTTATCTCAAAGATAACAACTAATTATCTCCTTTTAAACACAGTAAGAGCTATATTTTTGAACTTTGTATATATGGTAGTGTATTCTGATCCTTCAGCTAGCTTTTTTTCATTCTCCATAATATTTTTAAGATTCATCTATGTTGATGTGTATAGTTCTAGTCCATGCATTTTTGTTGCTTGTACTATCCGTAGTTTACTTATCTATTCTCCTTATCTATTGATGGACATTTTGTTGTTTTCAGTTTGTGCAATTAACAAATAATGTTACTCTGAATGTTCTTTTACAGTTCTCCTTGTGCACATAGGTGAGAGATTTTGTGCGGTACCTACCTATGAATGAAATTGCCAGATCAAAAGGTATGTGTATCTTCAGCTTTCTAAATATTGCTATTCATCTCCAAAAGTAGTACCATTTGGATGCCCACCTTCACTGATTAAATTCTCACTGTTCTACACTCTTGTCAACACTGGGTATTGTCAGATTTTTCTGTCATTTTGAGTGTGATATATCTCATTGTTATTTTGAGTTTCTCTGATTACTAGTGAGATTAGACACATTTTTCTGTGTTTATTAGTATTACAGATTTTTTTTCTTAGTACTTATTGTATATTATGGCTGAAAGTTATATGTAAGTTGAAAGTAGCATGAAGTAGTTACTACTAGATAGGAATATATCATCATTATATCTTTAAAGCATTGATGACTTTGTGGATTTTTTGGATGAAATGACTTGGGGTGATTTTTTGATAGTATATTAGAGAGAGCATGGATTTTGCAATTAGACTGATGCTTGAATCCTGGCTTCACTGTTTATCAGCTTTATGACCTTGGACAATTTATGCAGTCTCTTTTCTTATCAATAAAATAAGTATAATCATGGTTTAGTGATAGAATTAAATGAGATAACATTAACACTTGGTACATAGCACTAGTACATACTTTTAGGACGAAATAAACATACATTAAATAATAGTGTGAAAGATGGTTAATATGATGGTATATAATTAAATCAACACTGAAATCTGGCAGCATTTGTGAAATTAAAATGTGCCCTGTTGATAGCTGACTCTGATATAAACATACTTCATCTCAGGGCCAAGTGAAGAGACCACTGGCACAGCAAATCCAAAGCCGTTGTGTGTGTGCTGTGTATCAGAGTTTGGCAACCCCCACTTGACCCCATAACACACACACACACACACACACACACATACACACACACTCCTGCTGTGTCACTTGTGTTCATCTTCTGTGTTCCTGTCAGTTGTCTGCTAAAACATCAGCTTATCAGTGACTGTGACAAAACTGTCCATGTCAAAGTGGATGATAGATGAGGGGGAAACCTTGGCCCTCGTGGGTACCTTGGACTCTGTCCTGGGTTTGGGGACTCTCTCAGACAGTGTGGGGGAGATGGGCTGGGTGCCAGAGAGCTGATGGTGGAAATGCAGGCTTGTAGATAATGTGAGTTGATGTTATTTAGACTGTTCTCGTGTCCCTTGCCACAGGAATTTCTTTACATGGCTTCTGCGGAAGTAACCATCACAGTTCGCCTGATTCGTTCATTTGAGCATCGCAATTTCAAACCTGTGGTATATCATGGAGTTAATTTGGACCAAACTGTAAAGGAATTTATAGGATTTCTAAAGCAAGGTACGAGATGTCTTAGTCACTTTGTTTTATTAGTATTTTGAAAAAATAGTTGACCATTACACTGATATTAATCTTTTAAAAATACTACTTTGGAAGGTGTTAATCTAGGTTGTAAGCCAAGTGCTGGGCTGGCTCCTGTTCTGGTCTTGGCATCAGCAGAATGTCTTCCCGGGGCTCACAAAGCCCTTCTGAGCGTTTGTTACCACCGTGTTTGGTTCTCTTTCTATCTCTCTCTCTCTCTCCCTCTCTCTCAAATAATGCATTTGGAGGTTGGTTAATAAGGGGGTATAGTGTAGATGATTGTATTATCTGGCTGAGAACACAGAGGACCTCATGGGGAGTGTGGCAGGAAGGCGGCAGGCCTCTTTGTACATCTAGGAAGTCATGAGAGCTGTTGGTAACTGTGGTCACAGAAATGACCACCAGACTAACTGGTGTTAGTTTTGTCATCGTGGGCTTGAAAATAGTAGGTGTGAAGTTAGTCTTCATTTTGAAGGTCTTTGATGGGTTTCTGTTTTTAATTGTTGAAGTGTTCTAATCATCAGCATTTGATAAAGCATCTAGAATAAGTGTTCATTATTTTTAATTGAAGTGTAATTTATACATGGCATAATGTATAGATCTTAGTATACTGTTCCATGAGTTTTGACAAATGTGCCACTTTATATCCAACTTATTTTTTTTTTTTTTTTGTTTTTTACTTTGATGTAATTTCAGACACAGAAATGTTGCAAAAAGGAGGACAGAATTCCTGGATGCTCTCCACACAAATTCCCAAATGTCAACATTTTGTTAACATTTGTTTTATTCACCCCCAACCTTTTTCTCTTCCTCCTTTTGTCTCTTACTCTCCTTACCACCCACCTTATTTTTTTTCTTTCTGAACCACTTAGATGTTGCTGACATGATTACCCTTTACCTGTAAATATATCAGTGTGTCTTTCCTAAAAACAAGGAATTCTCTTATATAACTACAACACAATGATGGAAATCAGGAACTTAACATTGAAATAATGCTGTTATCTAACTTAGAGATTTTATTGAGAATTTAATTGTCCCAGTAATATCTTTTTGTAATAAGAGAAAACAAGGTCATGTTACATTCAGGGCTTTTAACCTGAAATTAATTTCTGTAATCTGGGGTCTTTTATGTTATTTCATCACATTGGCAATTTTGAATAGTACAGGCCAGTTATCCTGTAGAATGCCCCTCAGTTGGGTTTTCTGATGTTTTCTCACCATTAGATTTAGGCCATGCCTTTCGGCAGAGAAATCCTGGAAGTGGTGCTGACTTCTCAGTGCATCCCACCAGGAGGCGCTCCTGTCCACCAGCCCCGTTACTGGCATTGGTCATTGGCTAGTTGAGGTAGTGGGCCAGGTTTCTCCTCTGTTTTAATTGTAAACGAAAAGTAATTTGTGTAGAAGGCATTTTGAGACTATGTGTGTGCATATCCTGTTACTTCTCAAACTTTCATTTACTAGTTTAGCATTCATGATGATTCTTGGCAGAATCAATTATTCCTAGGAGAGAATGGATGCTTGGCAAATGGTGATTTTTCTTACTCTAGCTTTCTTTTTACGTATATGACTTGTTTTTCTATAGTAAGGAAGAGCTTGCTGCCCCATTCTGCCTCATTTATTTAAACATTTGTTTATATCACTGTGGACTCATGGACTCTTACTTTATCGAAAGGATTATAATTCTTTACTATCATTACTTATTTTGATGCTCTAATTATTCTTGTTTTGGCCTAAAGTAGCCTCTTAAATTTGTCTCCTTGTCCTTTTAAAATGACCTCCTCATTCTTTGAGCACCTCCTTACTTTTTGGTGCAGCAAGGTATTCCAGACATGTCCTGTTCTTTCCCTGCCTCAGCCCTGGGGTCAACCACTTACTCTGATTCCATTACTAGAGAATGGCATTAGGAAATCAAGATCTTGGTTTATATACGTGCAGTATAAGTGTGTATAGCTAACTTTCAAAAATGTGAATTCTTGACATTTTACTTCTTGACTGACTGTAAATTTTCTAAACTCGTCTCCTCCACCTTTTTTATTTTAATTTTCTGTCTAATTTTGGGTGGTATTACTGATCAGTATTATCTGAGTAACGAGTGAGTTACATAGACCCATAGAAAAGACAGACTAGTCAGTGTTCCTGGTGGTGACTATAAAAGATTTCATTAGAAGAACATAATTATTTCTTAAAGTAACTATAGACTTACATTAGCGTATATATTTTTATTGCTGTGTTCTTAATTGTTAGGGGGAGATTGAGAGTTGGTACTAAGATATTGCCAATTACAGAATGTCCTGTTTTTGAAAGATTATCACTAAAAACATATTTGCATTTTGAAATCAAAAACAAATCTCTACACTTTTTATTTTAAAATCTTGATATGTGTTATGGACGAGGGTGTTTTAGTGTTGATACGTGATGTTCTTGGTACAGTGCAGAATAGGTTCTTCTTGAAGTCCTTGAGAATAAAATGGAACCTTCAGGCTGTTACAGTGGCAGGGAAAGATGTGTTCTTCCAGGGTCACCGTGTTCTGTTCTTCCCAGGTACCGTAGAATGCCTACCATTAGAGCAGCGGTACAGATCACAGCTGGATTCTTGGGCCTGCCTGCTCAGATCTTTTACCAACGTTAGTAATAACAATTCACGTGGGAAATGTGTTCCACTGACTAAAAGGTAAACTTTTGGGGTACAGACTTTTTTGAGTTGTGAGATCTGTACCCGAGCCCATCTTTGTCATCTGCTTTGAGGTACTGTGGAGCTCTGACTGATTGGTGAACCACATACTTACCTTTTATGAACTGAGTAGGTAACGAAGACCAGTTTCGCAGTGAGGAATTTTTGAAGTAAGATAGTGCAATTACTATGTATCATGTACTGTGCTAAGAACTTTAGATTTATTTCATTTCCTCTTCTCCTTGCAGTATCCCTCTAAATTAGGAACTGTTATTCTCCATTTTACAGGTGAAAAAACTAAGCAACAGAGAGATTAAGAAACTGAGATTACATGGCTATTAAAATGAAAAGCAGCAGTTCAACCCAGGCAGCTTAACCACACAACACTAACTTGCCTCTTTGTGCTTTGCTAGGTCTCACTTGCTTCAGTAGGATCTCTGAAATAAATGTATTCATTCAGTGTCAAAAGAGTCTTTGGATTTAGTTCATCTTGCTCTAGTGTTTTAAACACTGCAAGCTACAAGGATGATTTGACATTGTGGCACAGTGAATTTTGCACACAGGCACAAATGGTCATTGGAATGAATGATCTTTTGGGGTCATTTTCAAAGCCTCTTGCCTTTCTAATTATTCTTTTCTTGTAGTCACATTTTGCCACCTGTAGCTTAATCTCGGTACCTGCCGTAATTGTATATATTTCTCCCTCAGCCAAGAAACTTGTGAGATTTAATTCACTCTCCATTGAGAATCACTATACCACAATATCATACCATGAAAACCTAAAGTTGTGTAAATATAATAAGCAAGATTGTACTTATATATGAGTATTTAAGTACAATAAATAAAAACAAATAAGTAAATAAATAAAATAAACCTATTGTCAACACATGGGGAATGGATGTTAATCAAATATTCTGATCACAGAGGTACCAATCTACATTACTGTTACCAGACGATGAAAGTCCCCTTTTCGAGGACCCCAAGCAGGGTTCTTTCCCCCATTGTCGCAAAGCGAAATTAGGAGACCGAAAGCAAGAGTTAACAGTGCAAGCTTTTATTGACGGGACAGAAAACAGCGGTACTGGCCCATTTCAAATGGTATGTCTGATCAGCCTACTTAGTGGCGGGGAGGCGGCCTGACGAAGGATGGTAGAAATGAAAGGAAGATTTAGGTAAATAGACAGACAGGAGGAATATTCATGGGTTTTCTGGGAATGTTCATGGGTTTTCTTGGAATCAGAGTTCCACCCTTGTTTTTGTTTGTTTGTAGTCTCTGCCAGCTGTTGTCATGAAATTGTCACTGTCATGGTGCTGGTAGGTGTGTTATTTAGCATGGAGATTATATTATAATGAGCTTTAAACTCTTTTGAAGATCATTTAGACAGTCATCTTGGTTTCAGGTGGTTTTAGCTCGGCTTGACAAGTACTGCTGACTGCAGCCTTCCCTGTTCTCAGAGACAGAGAGACTTAGAGCTGGGGGAGGTTCAGCCAGGCCTCTCAGACCTTCAGGCAGGCCCTGCAGGCCTGTCACAGGGTAACATTACCTTATATAGATGACTAACTCTCTAGAATCAGAATAGTGTACAAACCAATTATCTATAAGATATTCCAATTATTCTTTGACTTGGAAGCATGTCAGGACTTTGTAATACTCAAGATCTTGCCTCTAAATGTGAAATCATTTCACCTACGAAAAAAGAAGGAAGCAGTGGTCAAACCTTCCAGTTCAGAACTTCTTTATACCTTGTGATTCCTCATGATAAGTTACTTTGTAAAGCAGTCTGTTCTATTGGGTGAATATTAGAATAGTTAGAAAGATTTTCTTTATAACTTTTTATTTTATATGTTTCTTTATATTTAATGCTCCCCTCCACAGTTTTCCCTGTTATTAACATCTTATTTTAGGATGCTTCATGTGTTGCAGTTACTGACCTAATATTGATGCATTATGAATGAAAATCCAGTTTATTCAGGTTTCCTTAGCTTTTATGTAATGTGTTCTTTTCTGTTTCAGGATCACTTTAGGATACCACATTACATTTAGTTGTCATGTCTGTCTAGGCTCCTCTGGGCTGTGATAGTTTATCAGATTTTCTCTCTTTGATTACTTTGACAATTTTGAGGGGTACTTGTCAGGGCTATCATAGGATGCCCCTCTATTGGAATTTGCCTGATGATTAGACTGGGTTATGGATTTTTGAGAGGAAGATCACAAAGATAAAGTGTTACTTTTATCACATCATACCAAGGATACATATTTTTACACTTGGCCAAAATAGTGTTAGGTTTCTCCACTGTGAAGTTCTCTTTTTTTGTCTCTCATACTGTCCATTTTTTTAAGATTATACATACAAATGAAATCAAATGGTGTTTTTTTTCTTTCTGACTTATTTCACTTAGGATTATACCCTCAAGGTCCATCTGTGTTGTCATAAATGGAGATAAATTTCATTCTTTTTTATGGTTGAGTAATATTTCATTGTGTATATGTACCACACTTTTTTATCTGTTCATCCACAATGGATATTTAGGTTGTTTCCATATCTTGGCTATTGTTAAGTATTGCCACTATGAACATGAGATACGTATATTTTTTGGAATTAGTATTTTCTTTTTGTATTCTTTGACTAGATACCCAGAACTATTTCTGGTGCATCAATGGTAGTTTTATATTTTTAATTTGTTTTAGGAATCTCCATACTGTTTTCCATAGTGGCTGCACAATTTACAATCCCACCAGCAGTGTACAAGGGTTCCGTTTTCTCTACATCCTCTCCAACATTTGTTATTTCTTGTATTTTTTGAACATAGCCATTGTAACTGGTATGAGGTTATATCTCCTGGTTTTGGTTTGCATTTCCCTAATAATCAGTGATGTTGAACATCTTTTCACGTACCTATTGACCATCTCTATGTTTTCTTTGACAAAATAAGTATTTAGCTCCTTCATGCATTTTTTAATTGGGTTGTTTGTTTTCTTTTGTTGTTGTTGAGTTGTATTAGTTGTTTATATATTTTGGATACTAACCCTTTAATGATTTGCAAATGTCTTCCAGTCAGTAGGTTGCCTCTTCATTTTGGTGATGGTTTCCATTGCTATGCAGAGGAGTTTTTAGTTTGATGCAGTCCCATTTGTTTATTTTTGCTTTTGTTTCCCTTGCTTTTGGAGTCAGATCCACAAGACCAATGTCAAGGAGCTTACCATTTATATTTTCTTAGAGGAATTTTATAGTTTCAGGTCTTACATTCAAGTCTTTAATCTCTTTCGAGTTAGTCTCAGTGTATGGTGTAAGATAGTGGTCTAGTTTCATTCTTTTACATGTGACTGTCCAGTTTTTTCAATACCACTTATTGAAGAGACTGTTTTCCATTTTATGTTCTTGGCTCCTTTGTCATATATTAATTTTATATATATGTATGGGTTTATTTCTGGGCTCTCAGTTCTGTTGCATTGATACGTGTGTCTGGTTTTGTTTTAATGATGTATTGTTTTGATTACTATAGCTTTGTAGTATAGTTTGAAATCAGGGAGCATGATACCTCCAACTTTGTTCCTCCTCAAGATTGCGTTGACTATGTGGGATCTTTCGTGGTTCTGTACAAATTCTAGACTTATTTTACTTCTATGAAATATGGCATTGGGAATTTGATAGGGATTGCATTGAATCTGTAGCTTGCTTTAGGTAGTTTGGCAGCACTTTAACAACAGTAATTCTTTTCATCCATGAACATGCAGTATCTTCCATTTATTTGTGTATTCTTTAATTTCTTTCATCAGCATCTTAAAGTTTTCAGTATACAGAGCTTTCACTTCCTTTGTTAAACTTATTTCTAGGTAGTTTATTCTTTTTGATGCAATTGTAAATAAGATTATTTTCTTAAATTCTCTTTCTGGTAGTTTATTAGTATATAGAAATGCCACATATTTATGTATTCTCCAGTTTTGCTGAATTTGGTTATTAGTTCTAACAGTTTTATGGTGGAGTCTTTAGGATTTTCTGTACATGGTATCATGTTTTCTGCAAGCAGTGACAGTTTTATTTCTTTCTTTCCAATTTGGATGCCTTTTATTGCTTATTCTTGCCTAATGAGGACTTCCAATATCATGTTGAATAAAAACTGTAAGAATGGGCATCTTTGTCTTATTCCTAATCTTAGAGAAAATAACTTACAGCTTTCCACCATTGAGTACGTTGTTAGCTGTGGGTTTGTCAGATATGGCCCTTATTTTGTTGAGGTATGTTTCCTTTGTGCCCACTTTGGTGAGAGTTTGTATCATAAATAGATGTTGAATTTTATCAAATACTTTTTCTGCTTTTGTTGAGATGATCGTATGATTTTTATCCTTCATTTTATTAATGTGTATCACATTGATTGATTTGCAGATATTGAACCATCCTTGCATCCATGGAATAAATCCCACTTGATTATGGTTGTATGATCCTTTTAATATATTGGTGAATTCATTTTGGTAATATTTTGTTGAGGACTTTTCCATCAGTGTTCATCAAGAGTATTGGCCTGTAAGTTTTCCTTTTTTGTGATGTCCTTGTTTGGTTTTGCTATCAGGGCAATGCTGGTAAAATGTGTTTGGGAGCCTTCCTTCTGTAGAGGAGAGATTGTTCCATGACAGACTGCTGTCTGTCCGGCAAGCTGACTCCAGGCCAGAATGGAGGATGCTTTATGCAACCCCTCTCTTAGAGATTGTCTCATCCTAATTGATGTTCATTCTGATGTAAATCAACACCCCTCCCTTGCCTCCTACTATGTGCTGTTTCCTAGAACAGGTTGTTTTCCTGACCTGGTCAAGCATGTAAAGTAATTTCCCCCAAATAGTCACCCTAATTAATTCTTTGGCACCTGCCAAGTGGTGTGAGGACTCATTCCATCGGGCAGCCACTCAAGATATACCTCATATGTAAGTTTCCCTTAATAAACTCTTAAGTACCAGATTGGAATTCAGACAGCTTATTTCTTCGGTCTTTCTGCCTTCTGCTTATGGAAGCAGGTTTTGTCTCAGGGCCATTCCTTGGATCTGCATGTACTAACATGATTTTCTTCATTTATTTTTTTTTGAAGATTGGAGATGGATAGGTATTAATTCTTTGAATGTTTGGAAGAATTCACCAATGAAGTTGTCTGGTTTTGGACTTTTGTTCATTAGGAGGTTTAACTGATTCAATCTCCTTATTAGTAATCTGTTCGGGTTTTTTATTTCTTCATGATTCTGTCTTAGAAGATTGTATGTCTCTAAGAATTTATTTCTTCTAGGTTGTCCAATTTGTTGGCGTATAATTGTTCATAACAGTATCTTATGATCCTTTGTGTTTTTGTGGTATTAATTATAACTTCTCTTTCATTTCTGATTTTATTTATTTGAGCCCTCTCCCTTTTTATCTTGGTTGGTCTAGGTAAAATTTTGCAAGTTTTGTTTATTTTTGACAGAACTAGCTCTTAGTTTAATTGATTTTTTTCAATTTTTTTTTAGTCTCTATTTTATTTATTTCTACTCTGATCTTTATTATTCTTTCTGCTTAATTTGGGCTTTATCTATGTTTCATTTTTTAGTTCCTTTGGGTGCAAAAGTAGATTGTTTATTTAAGATTTTTCTTGTTTCTTGAGGTAGGCCAATATTGCTGTGAACTTAACCTCTTATACTGTTTCCATAGATTATGGTATGTCATATTTCTGTTTTTATTTGTCTCTAGGTATTTTTTTATTTCCATCTTGATTTCTTCTGTGACCCACTGATTGTTCAATAGCATGTTGTTTAACCTTCACGTTTTTGTGGTTTTTAAACTTTTCTTATTAAAACTGATTTCTAGTTTTATGCCATAGTGGTTGGAAAAGATGCTTGATTTGATTTCAGTCTTCTTGAATTTATTGAGAGTTGTTTTATGATCTGACATATTTCTGTCCTGAAGAATGTTCCATGTGCATTTAAGAACAGTGTGTATTCTGTTTTTGTGTGGAATATTCTCTATATAGCTTTTAAGTCCATCTGGTCTTAAATGGTGTTGAAGACAGATGTTTCCTTATCGATTTTCTCTTTAAATGATCTCTATCCATTGCAATGAGTGGGGTGTTACAGTCCTGTACTATTGTATTGCTTTCAGTTTCTCCCTTTAGGTTTGTTAATATTTGCTTTATTTATTTTCATGCTCCTATGTTGGGTACATTAGTAAATATTTTGATGGACTGGCCTTTTTATCATTATATAATTCACCTCTTTATCCACTCGATGTTGTCCTAGAGGTCCCTTAAGGTAGCCTCGCTTTTTAAAATTCTTTTTCCATTTTTGCTGTTCTGTCTGTGTGTGTTATTGTTTTATCTTCCCCCTTCAACTTCATCAGTCTGCTGCTGAACTCCTCTGGCATATTTTTTTTAGTGTTGTTATAACTTATGTTTTGATATTTTTTAATATTTTCACTCTTTGTTGAACTTCTCACTGTGTTTATCCATTCTTTTCTCAACTTTGCTGAACACCTTTATGACCATTACTTAGAACTTTTTCAGGTAGGTTGTTTATCTTCATTTCAAAAAGGTCTTTTTCTGGGGGTTTGTTTTATCCTTTGGTTTGAAACATTTTCTTTTGTCTCCTCATTTTGTCTGTGTGTTTGTCTATATGTATTAGGTAAATTAGCAGTTTCTCCTAGTCCTAAGGGATTGGTCTTGCACAGGAGATGATCCATGGGCCCCAGAAGCACTGTCTCTTCTGGGCACCAGAGTCAGATGCTCAAAGGCTGTCCCTAGTGTGGGCTGTGTGCATCGACTGTGTTGGGGCTGTGGCTATGGTGCAGATGGGCTGGGTGCAGTGTGCTTGCATAGCCAGTTGTGGCATGGCTGCTGTGTAGGGTGGGAGAGGTTTGGGGCACTTGCCTGCTTTAGTTTCAGTGTGACTGGTCTGCAGGTAGGTGAGAGCACAGGGTGCTCACCTAACTTGGTTACAGCATGACTGCTGTAAGAGGTGGGCAGGGCTCAGGGTGCTTGCCTGCCCTGATTTTGGTGCAGCTGCTATGCCAAGTATGTGGGGCGTGGGCCACTTGCCCAGACCACGTGTGGTGCAGGGTGGGCAAAGCATACCCGCTGGTGCTAGCAAGCTTGCAGGAGGGCACCAAAATGGTGCCTGCCTGCTTCGTTACCAGCGAATTAGAATGAGATTGCAAGAATGGTATCTGCCAATATTTCCATCCCTGGAGAAAGACCAAGCAGGTTCCTGCCTCTTCAGTAGCTGCTCTAAGTTAAATAAGTAGGTTTTTTTCACTTATCATCTAGGCAGTTTTCAAACTCTTGCTTTTTTGTTGGATCTCAGAGCAGGTGTATCTCAGCGCAGAGCCCTTTAAGAGCAGTATCCGTGTTTCCCAATAGTTCTGTGAGTTTCCTGGACTTACTCCATACTGATTTTTAAAACTAGACATTTTGGAGGCTTTTCTTTTTGGTGCTGGATCCAAGGGTTGGGGTGCCTGATGTGGGGCACAAGCTCTTCACTGCTCAAGGGAGAGTTCCATATTTTTTGCAGCCCTCTTGGGGTGAGGTCCCTGGCAAGACTGTCTCTACCTCTCCTACCTGTCTTGATGTGTCTGTTTTATCTTTTGTTCTCAAAGCATTGTTTGCCTATCAGGTACTTTTCAGAGGAAAATTATTACATATGAAGCTTTGAATTTTTTATATCCTTGGTAGGAGATGAGTTCAGGATCTTATGCCACCATCTTGAACCGAAACATATACTATTTGGAAGGAAGTCACTATGCATAGTCCACAGTTAAGGAGCAGGAAGTTATGAATGGAATATTTACATAATTTATTTGGAATGCTTCTGCATGGCAGATTTTATTTACTTTGTTGCTCAAATTATTCTAGATTTGGCCATTAGAAGCTTTTTCCATTGGCTTCTGTGCCCCTTTGACATGTGCTTTGGGGTGTGTGTGTGTGTGTGTGTCTTTTGAGTACTTTTTTACTTTCTGGTACTATAAGATGCTCCATGCTCATCTTCTGTATTTCCTATCCCAGTTCTAGAATCAGCCATTTCTCCAAGGATCCCTGGTTCCTTATATTGGAAAATTGTATTAGAAACCAAGATCTGGGTGCCAGGTATTCTCATTACTACTGCTGGTATCATTTCTTTTAGGTTCTCTCAGCTGATAGAGCAAAGAAATATATCAACCTGTGTATCTACACAAATGTATAAGTATTTTTATGCTACTCCCTGTATCTCTTTGTTAAACATGAGTTCTTACTGATGTTTTCAGCTCTAATTCATCACCACTTGGATCTTTCTAGCTTCTTCCTCTTGCTTAACTGGACATTCCCATGCAAACAGTGAGAAACCTGGCTCCCATCATCTTCCATCCATTTACATAATTGTTTAATTCCATATAAATGTACCACAGTATCACAGTTGTTAATTTGTACCTTGTGGGAAGAAACTTGTTAGTACCTAGCGTACCTTGCTTTTGTGCAATTCCTTTTTTCTTAATTTTACAAAATCTATTCATTGTCAAAGTTATTTGGATCAATATCTTTTCTTCTACTCTCTCCAGTAAGGTTGTTTCATACATTTGTAGTACAGATAGATTCTTTTTGTCACCATCTGCATTCTTTCCTGTCATCCCTTGACCTACTAAATGTTATTTTGTTTTGTTTTGTTTTGTTTAAATTGTATATATGAAGGTTCACTGTTTGTGCTCTAAAGTTCTACGCGTTTTGACAAATGCATGTCATGTAACTGCTGTTACAGTGTCTTACAGAATAGTTTCACCACCCTACAAACACCCTGTGCTTCACCTACTTACCCTCCCCGACCAAGCTTCTGGCAACCACTGATCTTTTTACTGTCTCTGTAGTTTTGCCTTTTCCAGAATATCATTTAATTGGAATCATACAATATGTAGCCTTTTCAACTGACTTCTTTCACTTAGAAACAGCATTTAAGGCTCTTCTATGTCTTTTTATCGCATGTCATGACATGTCTTTTTATTCCCCTTTAATCTGGAATAGTCTTCTACCTTTTTTTGTGTTCAATTGCATTGATATTTTTAAAGAAAAATCTAGGTTGGAGTTGTATATGTAGAATATCCCACAATCTGATTTGTCTCATTGTTTCCTCATGCTTAGATTCAGGTTAAATTTTTGGCAAGATTACCTTGAAGGTTGCAGGTCAACAGACTACAACCTGTGGGCTAATCTGATCAGCCTCCTGTTTTAATAAAGTTTACTGGAATACAGTCACACTTGTGTTTACATATTATGTATACTGCTTTTGTGCTTCACTGGCAGAGTTAGGTAGTTGTGACAGAGACTGTATGGTTCACGAAATCTAAATTATTTACTAGCTGGCCTTTACAGAAATAGTTTGCTGACCCCTGATATAGGTGGTTTCTCCTCACTGTATCACATCAGGAGGTACTTGATGTCACTTTGTCCCAGTATGGTACAGATGAAATCATTCAGTTAAGAAGTCGTCCACCTGGTTTCTCTATTGCAAAAGTATCTTTCTAGTTGATAAGTAGTATATAGCGTGATAAACATTGAGACTATTTGCATATATTGTTTTTAATGGTTTTAGCGTCTATTGATGATCTGTACCTGAACCATTGCTGTTGAAAATGATTTTTCTTGCTCTATTACACCTTGTACATTTATTATCTGTAAGTCCTCTGTAAGAAAGCACCTCCCTGATGCCTTTCTTTATTAGAAAGGAATATTTTGCAGAACAGAGTCACAGCACATTATCACCTTATCACAGAGGGACTATTTCCTCAACAATTTTGAAGTGATATTCTCTTGTTTGTAATACAAAATGTACTATAGATTTTTTAGTTTAAATGCTTATTAACTCTATAAATTTAAAACACAAAATAGTACTGTATTTTCTGTGGCTATGATTTATGGAATAAGAGTATAACAAAAAGAGAGTATGCTTCCCCCCAGAAAGAGAAAGTAATGGGATTAGGGAAAAACAGACAAATTTTCAGCTGCATTCATATTTATTTAATAAAAAGGTAAAGGATTCGAAGCAGTTATGACAATATGTTAACATTGGTTACATTTGGTTGGTGGGTTTAAATGAGATTTTTTTTCTCCATACTTTTTAATGTTTAGATTATTTCATAATTAAAATAAAAAGCCTCCTGATATAGTTTAACACTGGAATCTTACTATAATTTCTGATAGAACCCCTTGTTAGTTTAGAATGTCAGCACATTGTTCTGATTAATGTTAAGTCTTTGGTATTTTTGCCCACATAGATTAGCCATTGACTTAGTAAACTTATTTCTTGGTTGTTGTGCTTTCCTAAAAGTCTTCAAATGTAGATTCAGCATCTAATAATAAGTTACAAACTGTGCCACTTCTATTTTTAAAGCTTTTACTGTGAAGGAAAGAATTATATTATTACCCATTGATTGATATTTTAATAATTTCCAGACTTTATTGATTTTTTTTTTATTCACATGTGTGTTTTAGCATTTCAGACTCCTTTGTGGCATCCTAATGACAGCATTATATTTATTAAGTTGCCTTACTTTTGTAATAACTAATTTCCCAATGGATGCCTTTTTTTGGAGACCTAAATGAATGAGTAAAGTTAGTGGTTACCTTCTTGTGAACTTTTCAATAAGAAAATATTAATTGTTTTTGCAGAATTCTGCCATCCTGAATTCTTCTGAAAAAGTTCATTAGGTTCCAAAGCTAAGTTCAAATGTGGGACAATGTAAAATGAAAGAAAAACTCAGTACAAAGTGGGAAATAGTTTCCAGACTATAATAGATATGCCAAAGACTTTGCTTTTAGCCAAGGTAGAGTAACAGGGACTGGACTTAGTCTTCTCCTTGAACAACTATAAAATTATGCGAAATGTATGAAACAGTGGTTTTCTGATATTGGACACCAAGTAGCACAAGACAGTGGTCCCCAGAATAGGGGAAACACAGGTGAACCCTATGGTGCTACCTTACTGCCTGGAGAGAGTATGTAGGCCAAACAGCAGGGCGGGGGAATCCTGCCAGTGCTGGCAAATTCTCTGAATTTATGAGTCAGACCGGGCAGTCTGGTGTGGAGCCTAGAGAGTTCACAGGGCAAAGTACTAGAATGGAGAGAGCTGTATAAAGAGTGAGCTGTGAAATTTGCAGAGCATCTTAGACAATTTTGAGAACATGAGTGATCAGTTGACTATGATCAACCTAAACATGTAAGGAAACTACCAGAAGCCAGGTAGAGAACCTCCTGTAGGTAGCAGAAGGCAAAATGCTCAGAGCTCATAAAGGGCTGGGAATAGTTTTTATGCATACCAGCCAGAGTGGAAGACGTTATAATTCACAAGTTATTGGGTAGAGTATCAGAAAGGGTATTTCTGCAATAGTAGAGGAAAGTTAACATGACTAAATTCTGCTCTGCTCTCACCAAACAAAACTCAAAGCAAGACAAAAGTATCTGTTTCCAAGTAATTTAACTGTTCTAGAATAAAGCTCAGGGTGTTTATAGGAATACAAAAACATCCAGCACTCAACAAGATAAAATACACAATGTCCTGCATCAAATCAGAACTTACTGGTCATGCAAAGAAGCAAGAAAATATGACCATAATTAGGACAAAAATCAGTAAATTGAAGCCAACCCAGAAATGGTCAAGATTTTTCTACAGAACCAGTAGAAAAGGACAATTAAAACAGACAATTAAAATTTTATAACTACATTGCAAATGGTCAAGAAGGTAGAGGAAAGATTGAGCATGTTAAGGTGGAAGATTAAAAAAAAAACAGATTTAACTAGAGATGAAAAATGCAATGACTGTGATGGATATATACTGGATAGGATTAACATGTAGATCATATGGGGCAGAAGAAAAGATTGGGAAACTTGAAAACATAGCAACAAAAACTATATGAAATAAAGCACTCAGAGAAAAAAGGACTGAAATAAAAATAAATAGAGCTGTAATGAGGTATGGGGCATCTACTGTAGCCAAATATACATTTAACTGCAGGCCATGATGAGAGGAACTGAGACAGGGCGACAGAAGACCTATTTAAAGAAATAATGGTTGGAAATTTTACAAATGTGGTGAAAACTATAAATGCACATATCCAAGCAGTTTAACAAATTCCTAGCAAAGGAAGCATGAAGAAAGCTACACCAACACATATCATAATCAAATTGATTACAACTGGTAATACAGAGAAAGTCTTTAAAACAGCCAGAGGAAAAAGGACACATTACATAGAGAGGAACAGAGATGAAAATAATAGTAGAGTTCTCATCGGAAGCAATGTATGGCAGAAGATAGTGGAGCAACATCTTTATAGTACTGGAAAAATAGTCAACACAGGATTCTGTGCCCATCTTTCAGAAAGGAAGGACTAACAAAGACTTTCAGACATACAAGAGCAAAAAGAGTCCATTACCAGAAGGTCTGACCTATGAGAAATGCTAGAGGACCTTGTTTTCAACAGAAGGAAAATGAACAGATGGAAATCTGGATGCACACACAAAAATAAAGAGTACTAAAAATGGTAAACATGGGTAAATATAAAATACATTTTTTCTTATTTAAAACATATTTTTAAATGATATTTGACCATTTGAAAAAAAACACCGTGTTGTGGGTTATGGAAAACACATGGCAGCAATAGCACAAAGACTGGGGTGGGGGGGAATGGAAGCATACTGCTATAAGATTCTTTTACTATAGATGTGGTGTTATAGTATCATTTGGAGGTAGACTGGTAAGTTTAAAGATATTCACTACAAACCTGAAAGCAGTCACACACACACACACGTGCGCACACACAACTTAAGAGTTATAACAAATGAGCCACAAAAGGGATAAAATGAAATAATAAAAAAGCTATCAAACAGTCAACTCTGAAGAAGGTAGAAGAGGAAATAAAGAACAAATTAACAAATGAAAAATCGCAAAGTGGTAGATTTAAACTTACCCATATCAATATCACATTAAATGTAAATGGTCTAAACACCCCAATTAAAAGGCAGACAGATAACAGGAAACCCCAATTATACCTTGCCTTAAAAAATGGATTTTAAAATATAAAGGTAAAAATCGGTTAAAGGTAAAGGAATGAAAAAGTTATACCATGCTAATACTAATCTAAAGAAAACTAAAGTGACTATGTTAACATCAGATAAAGTAGATTTCAGAGTAAAGAATATTATCAGGGATAAAAACTATCATTTTATAATGATAAAACATCAATTAGTCAAGAGGACATAATGATCCTAAATGTTTATGCACCTCTAACTATAGAGTTTCATATTAAGACAGAGAAAGAGAGGAAGGGAGGGAGGGAGGAGGAGAGAGAGCAAGAGAAACAGAAAGAGAGAGACAGAGACAGAAGAGGAAGAGGGAGGAGGGAGAGAGCGGGAGGCAGATGGGGAGGAGAGGAGACACAAGTTATCAGTATCAGGAATGAGATGTGTTACATCACTGCAGGTTTTCTACAGATATTAAAAGAATAGTAAGGGAATACTTTGAACAACTTTATGCCATAGATATGTTAGCTTAGGTAACTGGACAAATTCATTGGAAGACTCAAACTACCAAAGCTCACTAAAAAAGAAACAGACAACCTGAATCATTCTGTAGTATTTTAAAATGAACAGTAGTTGAAAACCAGGCCCAGGTGGCTTCACTGGTCAATTCTACTATACATTTAAGGAAGAAATAATTCCAATTCTGTAGAAACTCTTCTTGAAAATTAAAGAGGGAATACTTCTCAGCTCATTCTCTGAGGTCATCCTTCCCCTGATGCCAAAACCAGAGAAAGTAATTAGAAGGAAGAAAAAAAAAAAAAAAAAAGAAAGCTATAGCCAATAACTTTTATGTATACAGGTGTAAAAATTAACCAAATTTTAGCAAATCAACTACAACTGTACTCAAGGTTTATCCTAGGAATGCAAGGATGCTTTACCATTCAAAAATCAATGTAATTCATCATGTTACTAGACGAAGAAAGAAAAACCTTATAATTATTTCAATAGATGAAGACAAAATCCAGCATCCATTCCTGTTAGAAACTCTCAGCAAAGTAGGAATAGAAAGGAATGTTCTCTACCTGATTAGGATATTTATGAAAAACTGACACCGAACATCATACTTAATGGTGAAAGACTGAATGCTTTCCTCCTAATGTTAGGAGCCAGGCACAGGTGTCTGCTAGTGATCACTTCTATTTAGCATTGCATGGAGTTTCTAGTCAGTTCATTAAGGCAAGAAAAAGAAATAAAAGGCATCCATATTATAAAGGAAGAGGTAAAATTGTCATTATGCACTGGTGACATGATTATCTGTGTAGAAAATCCTATGGAATCTATATAAACTACTAGAACTAAAAAGCTTAGCAAGGTTGTTGGATAGAAGATCAACATACAAAAATCAGTTATGTTACTAGCAACGTACAGTTGGAAATGAAAAAAATTTATAATAGTGTTAAAAACTATGAAATACTTAGGATAAATTTGATAGAGGTGTAAGACTTTTACACTGAAAACTCTAAAACATAACTGAGAGGAAGTTAAAAAGAGCTGAATAAATGGAGAGATATACAGTGTTCATTGATCAGAAAACTCAATATGGTTAAGATGCCATGTATTTTCAAAATGATATATGATTCCAACCCCAATCAAAATGTCAACAGGCTTTTTTTTATCCCCTTCAGATGCTGTTGAACATTTCTGAAATTTAGAAATAAGTCATTCTAACTTATTCAAAAATTTATAAGGAAAGTAGGAGGGACCTACATATAGTCAAAACTCACAGAAAGAAGAAAAAGGTTGAAGGAATTACACTAAATCTGTAATTCCTGACTTACTATATTAAAGCTATATCAGTTAAGATAGTACATGTATTATTAATACATAGATGACAGACAAGGGCTATCTGGAAAAAAAATACAACCATAAATGCCTCTATTTTTCAATATTATGAGGCTGGATACTTTCCGGACAGCCCCGTATATATCGTTGAAAAATAGTCCAGAAATAGACCTACACATATATCTTCAATAGATTTTTGACTAAGCCATTTGGGGGAGAAGAGGGGATCTTTCCAAAAAATGTGCTGGAACAATTGGATATTCATATGCAACTAAATGAACCCAACTCTTACTTCCTGCCATACACAAAAATAACTTGGAATTGGTCAAGACCTAAATTTAAAAGCTGGAACTATAAAACATCTGAAATAAAACAGGAGAAAATCTTAGAGACTTTGATTTTGGTAAAAATTTCTTAAATACAGCATAAAGATCACAAACTATAAAAAAATTAGTCGGGTTTCATCAAAATTTAAAACTTACATTCTTTTCAAAATACACTGTTAAGAAAATGAAAAGGCAAACCACAGACTTGGAGAAAATATTTGTGAAACATGTGACCAACAAGAGACTTGTTTCTAAGCAGAATAATTAAAAAAATAAAAACCCAAACTCTTGCAACTCAGTAATAAGATATACAACCCAATTAAAATGTGAGCAAAAGATATGAACAGATACTTCACCAAAGAAGATATATGGATGGCAAATAAGCATAGTCAATAATACTCATCATTAATCTTTAGTGATTATGCAAATTAAATGCACATTAATGCAAATTAAAAGCACAATGAGAGCACAGCACACAGTAAAATGGCTAAAATTAAAAAGTTTTATTAATTAAAAACCAAGTTTTTGGCTAGATTTTAGAAGAGCTTGAACTGAGATGCTGATAGTGGGAATATCAAAAAGGTACACTTTGGAAGATGATTTGGCAATTTCCTAAAAAATTAAACATATACCTCCCATACAATTCAGTCATCCAACTTGTAGGTGAAATAGAATGTCCGCATGTGAATATTCATTGCCCTTATTTGTAATAGTGCGAAATGGGAAGTTACTTTTTCCAGAAGGAAGTGTTTGTTCTTTTCCTCTTCGAGCATTTTTACATATATTTCCACTAAAGCTCTTATCTCACCATAAGTTTAACATCTTATTTCTCTTTTCTTCTGCCACTGCAAGAGTGGATGGCTTTAGTCCTACCCTTCTCGGTGCAGTAGAGTGGACATTGGGATGGCTGGATTCTTGTCCTAGCTCTTGATACTGTGGGCTGCCTAGTTGCTTTCTTGGGGCCTCAGTGTCCTTAACTGCTGATTGAAGGGATTAAAATAAAATACATGTATTCATTCATGAATATTTTTGAGCACCTGCTGTGTGCCAGGCACTCCTTTAGGTATTGGTAACACAATGAAGAAGTAGATTGTGGTCCCTGCCCTCATGGAATCAGTATTTATTTACCTATTACATGCCAGACACTGTCATAGGTTTGGGGAAGATAGGCCTTAGTGTCTTAATCTCAAAGAATATATGAATTAGCAGGGAAGAAAGTAGACAGACAAAACTGTAATTGTAAAAATTATGAGAGAAACAATGAGTACAGATGACTTCTCTTTTGGCAGGGCTGTCAGAAAGGCCTCTTTGTGGAGGTGACACTTGAGCTGAGAAAGGAAGAAAAAGTAGTTCTGTGTCATCATCTCTTCTCTAAATTGAATGTAACACAATGGTTTGATTTCTTAGTTTGTAGATATCTCTAAATGATAATGGTTTTATGGAACATCTATTCTTTACTTCACCCCTTTTATCAAGGGCTTTCCTTGCCTAGTTCAGGAAATACAAAATGGCAATAAATTAAACATTTTATTCTCCTCTCTGATGTTTAATTTATACTTTGTTGGCCTATAATTCATAGTTAATGGGAAACAAAAAGAATAAAGTGAAGTGTCTGTGCTCTAGTAGGCCAGATGGGGGTTGAGCAGAAGAATCTGGACTTGAGAAGCTTCCTTTGACCTATAGTGTTTTAAAAACCAGAAAATTTTACCTAAACCCCCAGACTTTTAGCATTTCCATTTAAGTCTTTAGGTAACCAATTAGAGCTAAATGGCAGCAACCCCCTTTAATGGGGTGTATCAGCCTAAAGTCATTGGCACCAGTTCAGCATCAGTAAGAATCGCCAATTTGGGGTACAGTGAAGAAGAAAACTTTATTCAGTGCAAACATCTCAACTGAGAACAGCACAGCTGTTAGAACAGCTCAACAGCGAAATACCTCAATTATGAAGCAGCACAGCTGTGGGGTAAGTCCTGTGGAACAGCAAGCTGTGAGGCGGCCCTGGGGCAGGAGGGCCTTGGGGCTGGGCCGCTCTGCTCTGTGCTGTGCTCTGATCCCGCGCCAGCCAGGAAATAGAGTCTTCAGTCTTTGGTAGAAGGAGAAAGTGCACTCCTTAAGCTAGAGGGAAGCTGACTTACATAGAAGTTTCTCCCCCTGCTCCCTGGTTGGTCTGTCCTCAAGCAAATGGGGATCTCGAATCTCCTCAGTTTGACTGGTCCAAAAGGCACTGTCCTGATTGGTCAGAATGGAGTTGCTGTGATCAGGCAGTGAAGATGCTGGTGGGGGAATATAGTTGCACCGGCTGCCTGATTGGATTGGGAAAGCCTCAGTCCTTTTGGTTGAAATACAATTCCAGGACCTGCTTTAAAAGGGCTGGCTCAGAGGGCAGGAACACAGTGCAGGCAGGCAGTTCTTGGCGGGAGGCAGGCAGTCCGGCGCAGGTTTCTCCCTGAAATGTGGTTTGCATTGGAGGCCGCTGTTTAGAAACCGCTGCAAGGCTCTGCTCTCCCACTTAGCCACCAGGAGGCGGTGTTGGTAGCTGTCCGCTTTCTCAGGGCCCGCTCGTCTCTGCTCTCAGATTATCACAGCCCTCTGCCGTTCGACCCACCTCACTCACTTACGTCATCTGGCTGGCCCTGTGTAAATTTGTTTGTCTAAGAACCATCTCAGGGAGTTTTATTTGTTTCATATGTAAACATCCTCATTAGCCCTGTCCCTGAAATACCTGGTAGAAGGTATTTTAAATGCTTGTAACATAAATGAATACATTATATTTTAATTTCAGTATGTGTTTGAGCTCTAAAGGGCAAATGTACTTAAAAGAAACATTTCTTAATTCAGATGTGTAGAGTTTTTAAAGTCTTCTTTAGTAGATAACACATTTATGTGGTTTTAAGAGCAAAACATTAAGGGGAATGCAGTGAAAAGTCCCCTTCCCACTTCTGTTCTCTATCTGACCAGTGCAGCATGCTCCTTCCCATGAAAATATAAGCAACTGCAAACATATATTCTTATTTTTCCTCCTTTTTATTCAAAAGGTGGCTTACTAAAAATAATGTTCTGCCTTATGCCTTCTTTACTCTTGACATATCTTGAAGATCTTATATTAGTGGAGAGCTTCCTCCTTTCTTTTCTTCCTTTTTTTCTTTTTGGTTATTTTGCAGTTGAAAAATGTTTCATTGTTGGGGCATACTATAATTTATTTAATGTACCCTCATTGAAGGACATTTTGGATTTTCCTAAGCATTTGCTATTTTGAACAATGCTAAAGTTAATACATTTGTATGTATGTCATTTCACACACACACACACACACACACACACACACGAGTATGCAAAGTATATATGATAAATTTTCTAAGTGGATTGGTCAAAGGATATGTGCGTATGTTATGTTGATATATATTACCAAATTGCCCTCTGCAGGGATTGTAGCATCAAATGTTATTAATTAAAATTAATACTTCTATTTGGAACACTGTTTTAAAAAGAATACTTATCCTTTTTGTTTTCTTTGCAAAGTTAGTTATATTGTAGGTTATCTGAATTTTGGTAAGAGTAATTAAATTTTACTAGATCATTAGTTTTTACTATTGGCCAGAGACCCTCAAGGGGTTCTCAGATTTATATGCTAAATGAATATCAACTATATAGAAAATAATGTCTCACACAGGTGTACTCTGTATTTTAAAGGTACATAGATACTATTGTATTTAATAAAGTGCCTATTCATTTAATAGTGTCACTGAATTCCTAGTTTCACTTATAACAACTCAGTATCTTATCAGTCATTCCATTTTTTTAGATTTTGCTGGCATGTTAGCTTCATTTTGTGTCTTGTCAATTTTTTCACAGTAGCTTTGTCCAGAGGTATAAAAGAACAGAACCAAAAGACTATGCATATACCGAAGTATCTACTTGAAAATTTTATAATAAAAATAATCTTTTTCTTACAGATGTTCCTTTAAGGACCAGTCTGCCACCACCATTCAGAAATTACAAATATGGTAACTAATTTTCTTATTCTTATAAAATATACTAATGTAACTTCATATTAGTTTTATGTTGATATGAATTTAAATTTGGTTTTCAAAAATGAATTTAGTATCTGTAAATAAAAACCAATATGGAAGTTTATTTAGAAATACAGGAATTCTAGTAGTGTGTTGGTAAAAGTAAATTGTAATAGTGTAGGAAAGTGGCCTATTTGTGAGGAATAGCGTATATGGCAAACTGTGTCTAAAATGAATTTATTTGCCAGGGAATCAGAAAAGGAGAAATGATTCAAGACTAGAAATTAAAAGAAGAGATTTAACATTTTAAAGGGCAGTAACTTGAGCATGTTACATAGTAATTTTTTATGTTGCAATTGTTGATTTTAAAAATGTGGTAATAAGGTAAGAAACTGGGTTTCACTATTCATTATAAAGATGCTACATTTATTAACCTTTAGCATGGTGACACTCACGGAACTTTGAATTTGAAACTTCTCTTGAGAATTATGATGCACCTAATAAATATTTCTGTTAATTGGTAGAGACAGTTTAAAGTATAAATATTTTATTACCTTAGATCATTTCGTGGAGTGGCTTTTAATTCTGTTCCCATTTGGTAGAGCAACTTATGACCCAAAATTCTTTGAAATCACAATCTTCACCGTGTGTATGCATTTTAATATTCAGAGACTAATTGTGAGGTCATAAGGGGTAGTCAAGCAGAAGTTGAAGGCACTGAATAGAAAAAACTTTGATTTATTGAACTTATAAAACTTACATACTAAATATTGAATAAGAGAAAAGAATAAAAAGCATTATTAAGTAAATATGAAATTTCTCAATTCTGGCCTTCATGCCTTGAAATATAATTTTAAACTTCATTTAACCTACAAATGCCATTTCAAGTTAGAATAGTTATATATGGTTTTTGTTTTTTGCATGGTTTGTGTATATATTCAAACTTGTGTTCGATGCAAGGTATTTTGAAAGATTAAAGGGTCAGAATATCTGACTGCAAATCATCATACTAGATAATATCTTTTATATATTTCACCTTATTAACACCTTTTTGCCTTAGTATTTCTACACTATTCAGAGGAATTGGCAGAAACAATGAATACATTTATCTGTGAAAAATATCAGAGAAGCACTAGGGTCATGCTAGACTTCAGGTGACTCAGGTCTGAGTTTGGATTTTTAATAATCTTCTGCTTTGTGTTCAGCAAGGAAGGCCCAGTGTTACTTTCTCACCTGTCATGCCCTCCAGTGCCCTGTAGGAATAGAGCACACTGGGTGTGGGGCAGTGGAAAGGGCACAGAGTCAAATTTCAGTTTTGTTAGTTGCTGTCTCCTGTGCCCTTGGACAAAGGGCTGGCTCTGTCAGCCAGGCCACTGAGAATCTGAGATTTCTCAGAGCCCTTCATGCATTTATAAATGTATTCCTCTCAATTATTTGGCACCTACACCTATTATTGATTTGCCTTGACCAGACTGTATTCCTACAGAACAGGGGATGTAGTCTTACTTTTAAATCCTTATTGCCTAGGCATTGTGCACATGTATAATAAATGTTGGTGGTTTGCAGTGTGGAGCTGCTAATCCTATTTGTTTCATAACGCTGAGTGAGATTAAACAATGCACATGTGAACACATTAAATACTCCATAAATATAAGATACTATTTTTATTTTTATGAGGTTACTTTCCTCAAGGAATTTGCATTAAGGAGACAATACCCACAGATGTTTTTTCTGATAATGAGATTTTATTAAAGAAGTGAAAGCAAATGAAATATTATTTAACAAAGAAAGGGACATTAATATAACACCTTTTGCTAGCTTGTCACTTGTTATTTCTTTCCCTCTTCCTATGTCTTACCAATTTCTGTTGGTCAGAAGTTCTGTTCAAAGCATTAATTTTCTACTAAAAAAATGTAACCTTCTTATTGTGGGATTGCATAACTTATTAGAGCAAAGATATTTCTAATTTAAAGGCTTATTAGAAACATATTATGTATGTAGAACATGATGCATATTTGTAAAATCCAAGTTCAGTTTTGTATGTTGATTGCAACAGACTTTAAGGTCCTTTTATTTAAAAACACAACAAAAACTACTATTGGCATCTCTGACTTGTCTCCAGTAATAAACCAGTATCTATCTATAGTGGAAAAAAGAGTATAATAGGTATTTCAGGATAATAGATAATCCAGAAGCCACATATCTTTATTTCTTATGTACATTATGAGCTTATTTTTAGAAGTTGTGGCATACAAGGTCTGACAATTAAGTTGGTGACCTCATCCTAGAAAAAGTACCAGATACCTCAGGGCTGAATATCACTGCTGTCACCCTCAAAGTACTCCCCTTGGGAAGCTATGCACCAACATCAGCACCTAATCCACACTTCAAAGCAATTTTGGAACTCTTTCTCTGGAATGGCCATCAGAGCTGTCATTGTATTACCCATGATGTCCTGAATATCATCAAAATGTCTTCCTTTCATTATTTCCTTTATCTTCAGGTAAAGAAAAAAGTCATTGGGGACCAGATCAAGTGAGTAGAGAGGGTGTTCCAATACAGTTATTTGTTTACTGGCTAAAAACTCACTTACATGTCAGTGCCTTGTGAGCTGGTGCATTGTTGTGATGCAAGAAGCCATGAGTTACTGGGAAAAGTTCAGGTCATTTTTTGTGAAACGTTTTCATGCAGCCTTTTCAGCATTTCCAAATAGTAAACTTGGTTGACTGTTTCTCCAGTTGGTACAAATGAACAATCCTTCTGATATCAAAAAAGGTTTGTAACATTGTTTTGACTCTTGATTTGAACCAATGGAACTTTCCTGGTCATGGAGAATTGGCTGACTTCCATTGTGTACTTTGATGCTTTGTTTCTGGGTCATATTGGTACACCCATGTTTCATCACCAGTGATAACATGGCCTAAAACATGGTTTTGCCTCTCTGAAAGGCCTTTGCAAACTTCGACTCTGCTTTTGTTCATCAGTGAGCTCCTTTGGCACCATTTTTGCACACACCTTTCTCATGCCAAGATTTTCAGTTAAGATTTTCCTAACTGATTCTCTATTGATGTTTACTTGGTCTACTATGCTTCTCACAGTCAGCTGACAGTTTTGACACACAGTTCCACAAATTTTTGCAATGTTTTTGTCAGTTCTGCTTGTTACTGGCCATCCTGCTATCTTTTCATCAGTGACTCTCTCTCCCCTCAAATGTTTAATCCATTTGTACACTGCTGTTTTCTTCATGGCATTATCCCCATAAACTTTGACTAACATGTCCCTGATTTCACTTCCACTCTTGCCAAGTTTAACAAGAAAAATAATGTTTGTTCATTGCTCTAATTCAAGCTCTGACATTGTCACGAAGGCACACAAAAACACGCAACAACAATAATGAACATCACTGAGCAAGATGCTACCATACATTGACATGAACACAACTGTGAGTCACAGATCTACCAAACTTATGACACCTTACCAAGTTGATTCTACAGTGCTACCAATGTAAACGTATGGTGGCAAGTTCACAAACTAAATTGTTGGACCTTGTATTTGCATTTCTAATATGCATATTTAATTATATTTATTTTTATTTCTCAACTATACATAGTTATAATCCTAGGAGTAGGCTGACTTTGCATTATAAATTGCAATAGATAATCAGAAGTTCACTATTTAAAATAGTGGGTAATACGGAGTGCTAGTTCTTAGCTGGATAGGTACACATTCTTCTGTATTATTAGAACATAGTTAAATCAAGGTCTGTTTTTTAAATAGAACCTTTCATTCTGTTTTTCTATAGGAATTCCTCATTGATTCAAACAGTATGATTGATATAAATGAATTTTAGTTTAAGGTTAAGAGTTTATTCAAATATAATAATATATATATGTAATCATAATACATTAATTAAATGTTTAAATAAAACAGAGTGAAGAATTGGAAACTTTCTGAATTTAAACCTATATGTCTATTATATAATTAAGAGCTGGCTATGGCAGGGTTAGAATTTTACCCAATGTGAAGAAATTACTTTTTGAAGTACAGTGTAGTGTGACTTCAAGATAAACCGATTAAGGAGTGAAGGAGGGATTAAATAAAGCAGGTTAGGTGGTGTGAACCTGTGTAACATTTGAAATCCAGAAGGGAGATATTGGTATTGGTGCTCTTTGTACATTAGCAGCTTTGTTCAGATTACCAGTGATCTGATAGTATTTGAATTCTGAGAGTGATAACAAGTCGTCACTGTGATCATTTGACCTCCTGTGACTGTGTCTATTCTGAGAGATTGGTAGATATTTTCTAACTATCTTTTTGTTAATGTTTATCTTAATATAAGGCAATTTCTTATATGATTTGCTAATCCTATCATTTAGTGCCTACATAGACAGGGCACGGTAGTCCATCTGTCACTATTCTAAGGGAAATGTGCTGAGTTGACATCAGATTATGGCATGGACACAGTATTTTTGTGTCAAAGACCAAGACTTCAAAATACCTTATACAGTGATCTTTAATTTTAATGATATGCAAAAGTAATTTTTATTTTACTGTATACTAGATTTTTAAGAGAATCTGGTCATAAGGAAGGGACTTAAATTTCTCAATTTCATAATCACCTCCCCTTCATCTCACTTTAATAATTTGAAATGAAGTTTTAGAGTAATCTTTGTAAAAAGACA
This sequence comes from Lyroderma lyra, assembly GCA_004026885.1. Classification (NCBI taxonomy): domain Eukaryota; kingdom Metazoa; phylum Chordata; class Mammalia; order Chiroptera; family Megadermatidae; genus Lyroderma; species Lyroderma lyra. The sequence goes on from PVJL010007276.1 coordinate 66,884, forward strand.
ACTTGTTTTTTTCTTTCAGATAAATTAAAGATTATTCATCAAGCACATAAATCAAAGGTATGTTTCATATGTACAGTATCTGGCAAATAACAAGTAATCCATGTTGGATGACTTAGTGAATAAATGAAGACATGTATTATACTTGTAAGATTAAAAAAATCTAAGTCATATCCCTGTTTGTAGTAGATCCTTTAGAAAAGTGTTATTTTTTTTAAAAAAAAGCATACATGTTATATATCAAGCAAATATTTAACATAAAATAAACATAACTTGGTAAATTCATATTGCATATAAAGGAAGCCACTTATCTGGCAATCTACTCTCTTTAATTTTCCTAATTCTATACCAGAAGAAAGGAGCCAAAAGCAAGAAAAAATAATCTATGTTTTCCGACTTGAGTCTTTCTGTGTTTAAGAAATGGCCCGACTGTGGCTCTGGGAAATAAACCTAGCTCCACAGAGGACACAGCCTGCAGTCCTAAAGTTGTCTTTCTTTCCTGCCCCAAAGAGAACTGTTTATTTTGTGTTCACATTTCTGCTTTGTTACCTTTTAGTGTAATGCTTTTCTTTTTTTTTTTCCAAATGTATTTATTTGTTTGTTGTTAAATTTATTGGGGTGACATTGATTAGTCAAAATTACATAGGTCCCAGGTGTACAATTCCATAATACATCGTCTGTGTGTTGTGTTATGTGTTCACCACCCAGAATCAGTTCTCTTTCCATCACCACATATCTGCATCCCTATCCGTTCTCCACAACCCCCAATACTTTTTCTTTAAGAAGCCACAATTAGAGGTTCACTTCTTGTACAGAGATGAGAGTGATCCTCTTTCTTGAATCTCAGTGACCTTTTACTGACTCATCATTATAGCAATAATCTTACTCTATTATACAAACTACTCAAGGACAAAGGAGCCTATCTTATTCTTCATATCTTCAATGCCTAGCACAGTGCCTTATTCATAGGACTGTTTCCATAACAATTTTTGAATGGCATATTTATTTATGAATTCACTCAATTTCACTCCTTTCTCCATAAGCTCATGCCCTCCATAAACTTAATCAGCTTTCAAATAAATGTATACCTGCGATTACAAAGAAAGCGGCATGAGGGTATGTCTGTTGACTATGAATTAGTAACTTAAAATCATTTTTTTTCCTGTAGCTTGAAACAACACACAATTTATTCTTTTATAAATTTGGAGGCCAGAAGTCTCAAATCAGTTACATTGGGCTAGATTCAAGGTGTTGGCAGACTGGTTCTTTCCAGTAACTTTATTTATTTATACCCAAGATTATATATACAAATTCAAAGTACATTGTCAAATGCTTTAAAATTTCGTGCTCACGTGTGTCTGGGGCTATGGTGTGGGATCTGCTCTTTGTAAAAATGCTAGAACATTTCCTCTCTGGCCACAGACTCCATTCATTTTCTCTTCCCCAGGCCAGGGGTGTTTACAGTGTTGCCCCTAAGATGTGAAAAATATGAAGTTTGGTTTTATTGTAGAGGGCAATATATATGTAAATGTAAAATAAAGTTAAAATTAAATGTTGCACTCTTTGAAAAGGTTGTACAGTCTCTGATGTCCTTCTCTATTCAGTGTTGCATTTTTTAATTTGTTGGTCTTTGTTTATATGCTCATGTTTCCTAAAAGGAATAATTAGCACACTGTCCCTTTATCCTAATGAAGACCTAGTTCATAATGTTCAAATAATCAATATTATGACATTTTTTAAAAAACTAAGAATTTTTCCTCCTATAGTGGGAATTGTTGTTAGAATATTAGAATTCTTTCTTATATTTAAAACGTGTTTCATCCTTGCATGTTAGATAGAGTTGTATAATTAGGGCTTAATTTTCCAGGTGAACATGGATTTATTTAAAGAGTGATTCTCAAAACAGATTGAATTACTAAGACTGTTTCTAAAATCTGGCTTTAAAAACTTTTCATCCTGGATCAGCTTTAGCTCAAGCAGTTACTTCGTCATGATAGAACCAAAACTTTCATCTAAACCATAGCAATTCCAGTGGAAGTGCAGACCTGGGGATGATTCTTCAAGTTTCCTCTTCAACTTCTATAAAGAAAAGGGTCAATATATTTTTAAAGAGACAGTTTTAACATTTCAGAAAAACTCCCACATATCCTCATTTGTGCCTCATCCAAGTCCCAGACTCTTTTCTCATTACCCATCTTCTATTCCCTGTCTGCGAGGCCTGTAAGCATCATGGGCCTAGCCTGTCAATTTTCCAGCCCAGTTATAAATTCAGTCTCTTTCCTCAGCCAATGGAAGAGACTTCCAGATAGCTCCTATATCTTCATGAATGTGTTAACAGAAGTCATTTCCCCCATTTCCCCAATTTTCTAGGTTTAGAGACTTTCTTAATTACAATTACTACATGTCTGCAGAAATTTCTTCCCATAACCACAACAATGCAAAGGCTGCCTGGATACCTTAAAGAAGTTGATTATATAAGCTTAAAGAGCTGATTGTAAAACTAATGTGCAAAATAATGTGTAAAACACTAACGTGTAAAAATAATGTGGAATAGTCAGGAAAAGAGAGAAATGAGAGTAACTAGTCCTAGCATATATTAGACATAATACAAAACTGTAGTAATTATAACAGTGTGATACTGTCATGTGAACTGTTAGTTCAGTGGTGTAAAATTCAAAGTCCAAATACAGATACCAAAATAGATCCAAATATATGAAGTTGGATAATTAAATTTCATGAACTCATCCTAGAAAAGTGCTACATGCCTCATTGCTGAATATCATTACATTTCCCTTCGGAGTACTCCCCTTGGGAAGCTGTGCCCAAATGCCAACAACCTATTCCACCCTTTAAAGCAATTTTGGAACTCTTTTTCTAGAATGGCCATCAGAGCTGTTGTCATACCCAAAATCTGACAATTAAGGTTATGACACCTTACTGAGTTGTTCATACAGTGCTGCCAACATAAGCTCATGGTGGCAAGTTTGTGAACTTAACTGTCAGATTTTGGGCATGATGACAGCTCTGATGGCCATTCCAGATAAAGAGTTCCCAAATTGCTTTGGAGGGTGGACTGGGCTTTGGTGGCAGGTGCATAGCTTCCCAAGGGGAGTACTTTGAAGGTGACCATAGTGATTATTCAGCACTGAGGTATGTGGCACTTTTTCTAGCATGAGTTCATGAAATTAACTGTCCAACCTCATATGTGGGAATTTAGTTCATAGTAAATATGGCATTTCAAATCTATGGAGAAAATATGAAGTATTTAATAAGTGTTACTGGGACAACTATGTAGACATCTAGAAAACAGTTAAGAATCCATATTTTTTTCTTTATGCCAAAATAAATACCCACTGGATTAATGACCTAAATGTGAAAATGAAACCCATATGTGGGGATAGAGATGAAATGGATTGAATTTGAGTAGATAATTTGTTCAAGCCAGGTAATGGATACATGGAACATTCATTGTACTATTCTGTATACATTATATGTTTGAAATTCTTTATAATTAAAAGTTTAAAAAGTGAACTCAATAAAAATATGTTGAAGAAAATGCACAATTTTATAGTAATCTTAGCGTGAAGGTCTTTCTAAGTATGATAGAAAACCCAGAAATCATAAAAGATTGATTCATTTTATTTAATTTATTAATTAACTTATTTAACAAACATTCAGCACCTTTTGTTTAAAACAGTGCTATAAGAAAAATCAAGGAACAAATGAAAACTGGGGGAAAATTTTTCTAACTTATAGAAAAGGCCTAATTTTCTTAGTAAGTAATAATGTTCTGGAATTCTATTTTTAAAATTTTGCTCCAAGTTTTTTAGAAAACAAAATATTCACAACTTTGTTCATAATAAAATAAATACAACTCAAGACTATACTTAATCTGTATTTGTTAGGTTGGCAAGGATCAGAAGGTTCTGATAATACAACGTGTCAGCGAGGTGTGGGAAACATATGCTCCCAGTGATTGGTAGTGTTAATGTAAACCAGTACCTTATTTCAGGGGGATAATTTGTCAACATCTGTTAAAATAAAAATTGCAAGTACTCTGTGACCCAACAATTATACTTCTAGGAATGTATCTTACAGATAAATCTTGTACATATGCAAAATGATACAAGGATATTCATTTCAGGGTTGTTTATGGTAGCAAGAGATTGGAAACAACCTAACATGCCCATTAGTAGGGTGTGTGTATGGGGGGTGTCTTCAATGGGATATGATGCAGCCTTGATAAATTATGAGGCAGCTCTGATTTTGAAAGATATTAAGCTATATTTTAAGAGAAAAAAATAAAGTGTTAGTATACAGCATGAAGCATTTGTGTGAAAAACTTTGCATGCATATCTCTGCCTGTATGTACAGTACAGGGACAATTTCTGGAAGGGTACACAGGAATTAGTACAAGTTCTCTGGAGGAGAACTAGGTAGCTGGTGGATAGGGGTTGGGAGGAGACTTACTTTCACTCTCTATCCATATGTACTTAGAGAATTTTGTATCATGAGTATATATTACCTATACTAAAATGACTTTTTAAATAAAGCTTTCTTCCCTCTCAGTCTGTATGCTCTAGAGGTCAAGCCCCTGTGCTCTCTAGTGAGTGAAGTAGTGAACCGTGGAGCCTGGCCTCTGAGCCTTCCGTTTTGGCTGCTGAGAGACCTTTCTGTTGACTCTCTCTCTCTCGGCCATATTCTAGAAATAGAATACATTGCTACACAGCTGCATTCTGGTTGACAAGGGGTACTGTTTGCCCAACTAGTGGTCACCTCTGTGTGCTATTTAGGGGCAGACATCAACTGCCAATTTTCTCCTATATTTAAATGTTTAACTGGATTTGTACATATCACTGCAGAACAAACTTATCTACCCCCACCCTAAATCACATAGAGAAATGTTACAGTTACTATGACATGGGATCAAGTGTTTATTTGCTAGGGCAAGGATTTTAGATATAGGTATGTGGACTTTGGACTATCAAGGTAAACTTAATTTCTCTTGGAAATCAGACTGGTTAATGCTCTAGTCTCAGTTCCATGACTTACTGGCTATGAACTCTGGGCCTGTATCTTAACCTCTCTGATTCCTCCTGGAATATTGTGAGGATAAGATGGTGGTGGTGGTGGTGGTGGTGGTGGTGATGGTGGTGGTGGTGGTGGTGGTAACAACAAAACAGTAAGAACTAACAAAGAGAGATGGTGTTTGCTATGCAACTGATATTGTACTGAGTGAGGGTTTTGTATGCCACATCTCATTTCATCTTCACTGCATGGCAATGGAAAAGATGTATTTTCCCCCTTTTTTACAGATGAGGAAACTAAGTCTAAGAGAGGCTATATAGTTTGTTGAGAACACAGAGCTGGACATTGATGGAGACTGAATTTGAACCCAGTGATAGCCCCAGTGCTCTGTGGTATAGCACGCTTCCCTGTGCTTTGCGTAGTGTGTGCATTTATTAGGTGCTCACTATCTGTTCATTTTTTCCCTCACAATAGTTGCAATAGAATATGACTTAGATGATTGCTGTTACCTAAAGTAACAATTCTGTATCTTTGAGAAATCTTACTAAATATGAAACAGATATGAGTACTAGTAAAATGCAGATTTTCCTACTTTCTAGACAAATGAACTTGTGTTGAGTTTGGAAGATGACGACAGACTCCTGTTGAAAGAAGACAGCACTCTGAAAGCAGCAGGAATCGGTGAGAGGGAGTGTGGTGCAAGCTGGAGGGGGCACTCCTGGCTGGCATGGTGACACCTGACTGATTATGTTTGGATAACTCACCTCAAAGTAAATGCCACCCTTGGTGTTCTTTCCACTACCTGATAATTATTCAGAGGAAGAGGACAAGAATGATGTACATTCAGATCATTTGACTGAGGGCAGGGAATATCTGCTCTTCAAATGTTCTGAATGCAAATAGTTCTTTTCAGAAGGTATGCTCAGAATTCTGCTGAGGGTTATTTTAAGTGATTGACAGGTTATTACTCACTTAATAACCTACTTACTCTTATCAGTATCATTTGAACTGATGGTTTGAGAGAAATGGACCTGGTAGAACTAATGTGGGATAACGAAGGGAGATGTTTGTAGGACATGCGGCATGGTTTCTGACAGCCATAAATCATGGAATTTCAAGTAGGAGCCTAATGTGTGCAATTGAAAAATTGCCTGATTTAGCCTTTCAACCTGGAAAAGGCATGTAGTTCTAGTTTAAAGAAATGCCATGTGACGTATTTTTTGACCATTAGATGTCACTCTAATTCTACGTGTATGTATACCTGAAGATTATCTGGCACCAGTAAAGATTTTAAGAGAGATGGTGAGCTGTTGAAGGCATTGTGCCTCTGCCATTTCTCTGTGGTCAATGACGCTAATGAAACAGCACAGATCACACTTTATAATGATCTATATGCTCTGGTTAAGGAGTACTTTAAGTGAGGTCCATGTTAGGAGGAAGCCTTACCTTTTTGACAGGTTATTTTAGTTATTTTAGTCACGTATGTCAGGAATTCACTTTTGAGTAATACATGTGGCTAAAGCGAGTTCCTGACATACCTTCTAATTTAAATAGAATTTTAAATAATATGTGAAAAAATCTTAGACTTGTTTTTCTATTCATCTATACTATTTGCTAGATTTAGTGTCTTTCCATATTATGAACACATTAGATAAACCATACTATGAATACGTAAGATTGATTGCTGTTATTTGAAAAAAACGATGCTTATTTTGGCATTTGTTTCTTCAAATGCTATTAATATTATCATAATAGGTGACACCTGTGTTATTGAGGCATGTGGCCCCCAGGTAGCCCTGCTTGTTATTAAAGCAAACAGCCATAATGAAAGTAACAGACTGGTATTGCTGTAGGAATTGACAGATCATGAAAAAGACCAGAAAAATCCAAAATAAATGAAAAAAAGTAAGGTTTCACAATGTGATAAATTTTTGACATCTCAAATAAGTGGGGAAAGAATGAATTATCCAGAAAATGATGTTGGGCCCATTGCCAAAGCATTTGGGAAAATAAAGTTTAAATCCTTATCTCAGTCTTTGTTCCAAAATAAATTCTAGGTGGATTAATGTTACAATGTAAAATGTAAAAATATGTAGCTCATTAGTTTTATAATCTTGGGGAGAAGAGCTCTCTAAGCATGACCATGAAGTGGAGCCATAAACTGGGAAGAAGTGATAGATTTGACCACATAAAAACTATATATATATGTGTGTGTGTGTGTGTGTGTGTGTGTGTGTAAACAGAATTAAAGGAGAAGCAATAAACTATGAAAAAAATTTGCAGTATATATGACAGATAACAAATTATTAGCCTGACTTTATAAAGAACTCTTATAATTAGTATGAAAAAGATAAAAAAGAATTTCTACTGATAGAAGAAATAACTCCTGTATAAAAAATAGTTTAAGCTATTCATCATGAGAGAAACACACATGAAAATAGATACTGTTGTATGTAGTATACTTGTCTAGTGATTAGGAATTGGAGCCCGGAGCCAGAGTGCCTGGTTTCACAACCTGATTCTGCCACTTCCTGTCTGGGTGACCCAGCGGCAATTGTAAGACTAGCACACGTGAAGAAAAGTGGTAGCACTGAGAAATGCATACGCTGACGAACTACTGTTAGGAATGTGTATAACCTCTACCTTCTGTTGGTCAATTTGACCAATAAAGCTTTCTCAAACTGAACCTGCTGTCTTATTTGTTACCAAGCCAACAGGAGTAGTATCCTCAGGCTCTGTGACTCTTGTGAGGTTGTGGTAATGCCTTCCAAAGGGTTGCGGTGTTCTCTCTCACCTTCCCTTGTGAATCACTAATGTAGAGCTTATTTATTACCTGGAAATACAGTATATTGTGTGAGGCCTTTATCATTTTAAAATGTATATATTTGCATGTCTGTATGCATATATGAAGGAAAGATCATGTGCCAAAAGGATAAAAATGGTTTCTCTGGGAGGTGTCATTGCCCGAACATGGTTTTTTCTTTCTTCTGCATATTATCTAATTTTACTTGTAATTAAAATTTTTTTTCTACAGTTTATATATGTTACTTGTAAATTAAGGAACCAATTTTAAAGACTAAAGTTCTAAAGTTGGAGAAAATTGATTTGAATGAAGGCTGTGCGTTTTACTTGCTTTGTGACCTTCTGTAAGCTATTTAGCCTCTCTGAACTTCTGTTTTGATTTCGTAAAACGAAATAGAAATAATTAAACCAATTCCAGAAGGTCATCATAAGGGTTGAGTTAAAGGATGTATATGAAAGCATCTGGAGGAATACATGCAAAGGCCCTCAAAAATCTTTATTTTATTTGGAAACCATTGTGGAGAGGGCAAATTGGCTAATGTTTTGAATATATTCAAATATTGAGTTGGTTTAATTGTCATTAATTTCAGATTTATGTGATGACCCAGAGAATCAAATTCATTTTTTTGTCTCGTTTTTAAGGCCATAGACCTTTGATCAAAATCAGGTGCTTTTCACAGGTTCCCCACTAGTTTCAGGGGGAACAAGAACTGCCCTCTTGCCTGGCAGGCCCACAGCCCTGGTCAGGGGCAACTTCATTCCCTGCCAGGAACGATTTTCTTGTCTGCATGTTCCTTCTGTTGCCTCGAGTAGTGTTGGTGTACTCTGGGGAACAAGCCACCGTTGTGCAGGGGAAGGAGGCAAAGGTCCCTGGAGAGCTACAAAAAATTCTAAGTGGGAGTAAAGTTGCAAAAATGGCGCTTGAAGTGTGTGATTTTTCTAGGGAATTTTCCCTTGCTTGGTGCCGTGTCTGGTTAGGTTTTTAAGAGGTTTAAGAGAAAAATTCCAAGTCATCGCTCTCTCCCTTTTAACCACTTGATCTTGCCGTGGAGCTGTCACGTTGCTATCACTGCCAGTTGCCATGGGAATAATGCCAATGTAACAAATTTATTATTATGACTTTTCTGCAAAATTCATGAAAGGGGAAGAAAGACTGTGAGGGGAGAAATTAGGGGGAACAAACTTGTTTGAAGATTTTTCTCATAGAGAAATTCTCCAGTCTTACACGGGGCCTTTTATCTGCATTGCAGATCCCAGTTGTATATTCAGCCCAACATCAGTGAAGTTTTTGTTTGTGGACTTAGTGCTGAAGTACTTAAGTAAAAAGATTTGCTTTGTGGAAAGAAGAAGAAAGCTTTACGTAGAATTGTTACTTAAAATTTAAATATTTTTACCTTGTTTTTAACAGTTGTAGTCTTATGGATTAATTCCCCTGAGTAATGCATTTGCATGTAAGGTTGTTTTTTTTGTTTGTTTTTTGTTTTTTTTAATGATATTTCCTCTCTTTCATTTTGCTATGTTCTACAACTATTTATTTTACACCTTTTGAATCTCTTCTGGTTTAGGAAAGAAACCGTGGCAAGGTAACTCTTCTAAAGACAGTTGTGTTTTATTGGAAAATTTTTAAAACAAGATACAGTGGATCAAACCAGAAGTGTTAATCTGAGGGAAGAGTCCATGTCAAGCCAGATCCCATAATAATTCCAAAACTCCATTGTGGTTTGGTTTCCTTTTGCATGTCACTCCTGTCGTTGCCCACAGCCAGAACCCCATCTTTGTGTCTGGCACCTTTTAGTTATCTCAGATGCACAGTTAATATTGTAGGATACCTTGCCCCACATCTCTTTATTAGGATCAGGTTTGATTGGTGTTTCCTTAAGATTTCAGACCCTGTCCCATTCTTTTTTGGGGTAATGATGTCTTGGGGCATTCATGGGTTCTTCCTTTGACAGCATTTTAAGGTGGCTGTTCTTCATGTTAATACTATAACAGCGAGTCTGGGACTTGGCAAAGTAGGTTGTGGGCCCCGGGAATTTGGGATTCCAGGGCAAGGGGTCAGAGTGAACCTCCTATAGATTATTTGTCCCTTTTTACCCTCCCCTTGCTGTTGTGGAAATCACAGGCATGTGTCTTGTCTATGGAAGGTCACATTTATTCTATTTGTTTTCTTCAAACTGTAGTTTAAAATCTTCTCTTTCAGCTGATCTAAAACAGACACTTGGAGCCAATATGAAATAAAAAGCACAGTCCTGCAAAAACTTAGAGATCAGTGGCAAGCCAGTTTTGAGTGATTTGTATGTTAGGATTTTGTGAAACTTGGAAGAATAGGATATATTCCTGGAGCAGGAGAGAGGGTGAGACTTCATCCTTTTGGTCTCAAATTGCTGCAAAGACCATACGTCGCCCTTCCTGTATTTTTTTTTTGCCAATACCCTACAATTATTATCACTTTACAGCCCATCCTTAGCATTATCTATACCACGAAGAGAGCCTCAGTATACACATGTTGGTCTCTTGCATCAGACGACAGTCCCTGAGCCTTACACTATGCTGGTGCTGACTAGTACTAGGCAGGAGGCTTAGAAACTATGCAGTCAGCCCTCATCAATAGGCAAGTTTATTGAGATAAGTTAGCTGCATTTAATTTTTCTGGAGATTTTACATTTATAATAGTTTTTTCCTTATATTCTTTCATTTAAATTTGTTTTCTTTTTTAAATTTTTCTGTTAAAGGTGTATATGTGTGTATTTGTCTCACCTGTCTGAAAACAGAAAATTATTCATTTCCTAGCCAAAGTTTGAATGTCCTGGTGTGTGTTCATTTCATTAAACTTGAAAGTCAGTATTAAAATAATCCACAGATGTATTTGGAGGGTTCTTACTTGATTTCATTTGGTAGTGAGACGAAGGGGGATGAACTGGCAGTGTACTTATTGGATTTTAGATTGCACATTCATTTCCGATTCACACGCCGAGGCACCATGCACCTGAGTGCACTGCCGCCTGCAGCACTTTTAATTTAAAATCAGGTGCCCTAGGGGACCGGCACACTGTAGAGTTCCTAAGGGTTGTTCCAGAGTCTTTTTCAATAGAATTTGGGAAGCAAGAATTTAAGGGATAATGGTGGGGAGGATGATTATGTAGAGGTCTTGAAAATCTTTTGTAATTTATTCTACTTTAATTGGCAAGTAAATTTGCAGTATAAGTACATGAAATCATTCTCTCAGAGACATTTTCAACAGTTTTACAGATTAAAAAAGGTATTTTATTCTATTTCTGTTTGAGGACCACATTAATACAGTTTAAAAATCCATTTTATGCCTTACTTTGGAATGTTCAGGGTAACTAACTTTTAATTTGTGTTGTTTTTCAATTTGTTAAGGGTGAAAATTTTTATTAGCCTTAAGTATTTAACTCTTTTGTCAATCCAGTTTTCCTGAAAAAAAAATGCATTTATCTGAAAATAAAAATCTGCCTTAGATGATTTCATTTTGAGCCTATATTATAAAGAGATGGATAAATGCTTCATATGACGTCTGACAATTAAGTTCATGAACTTGCCACCATGTGCTTATGTTGGCAGCTCTGTACAAGCAACTCAGTACGGTGTCATCACCTTGACATAATTCTCAGACTTTGGGTATGATGACAGCTCTGATGGCCATTTCAGAAAAGGAGTTCCAAAATTGCTTTGAAGGGTAAACTAGATGCTGTTGTTGGTGCACAGCTTCCTAAGGGGAGTACTTTGAAGGTGACTGTAGCACTTTTTTCTAGGATGAGTTCATGAAATTAATTGTCAGACGTCATACAAATAATGGATTGCTCTATAAGTTAATTAGACCCAAGAGAACCTACATGTCAAACAAAAATGCTTTGTCAGTTCTTTCTTTATGTCAGCTTATTGCAAACCTATTATTACTGTACTGAAGAGCTGTACAATGTATTAGTTTATCAAAAGGGGTACAGAGAAATGTCAACGGCCGTAAGTGAAAATTGTAATTACAGTTAGTGTGTACGTGTGGCGAAGTGCTGTGTGGACAAAGCACTGTGTGGAGTTCTGTATGTAAATAGCACGTAGTAGATAAAACCTTGCGTTGCGATTATTAAGAACAGGATGCTTTTGCTCATTCTCCATTAGAAGGATGATTAAATTACTTGCAAATGATATACCACTACCTGTGGTCTTGGTTCCTTTCAAAAAGGAAACCCCAGGAGCTTTTTATATAAAGGGTAGATCTCAAAATATTTTCTCTTTGAATATTGGATTTTTTGAACCCCATTTTCAATATTTTACTGATTGCACGTGTGGAAACTCTTGCCCATTCTTTTAAATGTTTTGGGGGGTACACTTTAACTGTACATTAACTAAATGTACCCCTCCTCATTCGATTCCCGGTTTCTCTCTCATATATCCTCCCCCATACCCCCCAAGGCTCATTGTGATGAGAGTTTGCAATCTGATTTTCAAGATTAAGCTTCATTGAATCTTAAAGACAGAGTAGGACTAGAATGAGGATCTGAGACTGGGTAATTTTATTTTCTTTCAACATTTCTGTATTTTCTATAATGAGCATGGGTAATTTATGATTGAGAAACATTAAATCTGATATTCTTAAAACCAGCAAAACTATTTTTAATGAAATGTCGTGCTAAGTCTTTAATTTTCTTTTGTGACAAATTCTAATGATGAGATGAAGAGTTGTAATGGAAGAAGTAATCCTTGGTGTCCTTCCTTATTATCCTATTTATTTGGCTTGAAGAGTTTTTACTTGTCTGTTTTTAGAGGATATGTTAATTGAGTGATCAGTATTCATTACAAATAATCTTGTCTGTTTTCTTGTCGAGATTCTGAAGGCCCTTTTGCTCTTTCTGTAAAAGCTAAGCAGACTGTATTAACTTCTGGTTTAATTTAAAAAACAAATGTGGAACTTGTTGGCGCAACACCTTAAAGAATTGCATGTTTAATAATTGGAAGTCTTTCCATCAGATTTGTCTCCAGTCTGAATTAATAATGCTGCTGACTTATTGTTTTAGAAGACGGAGTCCTTGACCTGTTAGGTTGAAAGAATTGTGACTGCTCTGAACCTTTTTGGGTCCTTTAGCTGTGCCATATCCCCTGTGAATAATTAGAGGTATTTGAAGGTATTGCGATAGATGCCAATTTGTGTCTTTCACTTTGCATATTGTTGAAGCTTCATGAATTAATCATAAGCAGGCAAAAAATTAACTTCTTCAGACACATATTTTGATGGGTCATGAGGGAGAATGTAAAGTGATCTGTAAAATATTCTACTGATCCTTTGAGTATTAAATTATTATACCTACAGGCTAATTTCAGAGGAAAAAATAGTTTTTCCTTCTCCTTCAGTAATTGAGTAGCAAATTTGAAAAAATAAAGGTTTGTTATTTTCTAGGACTGTTAGTTAAGAGGACTATAAATGAGCAGTTCTATGATTTCCTTGAAAATCAGATTCTTGTGTTAATTCTTGTTTGTAATTGTTTTGGTTATTTTTACTTCTAAATTATTTGAATTCTAGATTCTTTTTTTTTTTTTTTTTTTTTTTTTATTTTTTTTTTTTTTTT
>PVJL010007277.1:0-80364 GCA_004026885.1 Lyroderma lyra
AAGAAAAAAAATTCCTAGAGTTTTAACCAAGAAATTATTTTGTATTAAATCTAATCCTTTCTTTGTACCTATTCATATAATTATATGATCTTTATGCTTTCCTATTACTGTGACTTTTTTTTTTTTTTTTTTTTTCTTTTTGGAATGTGGGTAGCTCCCTGGCCAGGAATCGAACCCAGGCTGCAGTGCTGAAAGCGCCAGCGCCGAAGCCTTAAGCCACTACACCATCAGGGAACTCCATGCTTTCCTATTAATATGAGGAATCACGTTGATACTGTTTTACGTGTTACAGTAACCTTGCATTCCTGGAATAAACCTAACTCGTTCATCAGTGATCACTTGTATTTAGATGTTTGCAATAATGTCATTTTTTTCTTCCTATCGACCCTTTGCTTTCTCACTTCTTGCCTTCTTCCCACCTTTTTCCTTTTTCTCTTCTCTCTTCTTTTTTTCCCTTTCTTCCTGGCATCTATGCTAATAATTATAATTTTCTTTTTTGATATTGACCTTAGGCCTGGGAAACAAATCCATGTTTCACTTATAAAATCAGTTCAGAAATGTATCGTCTTTTCTGGTGTTTTGAAACAACATGTGACAGGGTTATTTATTTGAAATATTTGCAAATTCAGCTGGGCCAGGTGCCTTTTCTCCGCCTCCTTCCCCCCTTTCCTTTAATTATGTCGAAACAGCTTTTCCTATTTTTGCTATTTCATTCTGCTGACTTCTTTTCGCTCTACAACAATAAGTCTATTAAAATAAATAATCTCCTGCTGTTCATTTTTCATGCAAGGGTGTAATAATAACAGAGGTCACTGGCACACTACGTCTGAGAGTTCTCAGAAAACCTCACAAGACGTTCTTCCGGAGGCTACACCAATGGGAATGAGAGCTTGTAATCCTGCTAGTTCTGTTAGCTTTTTATAGTTGATATTTTTGAAAATGCATCCATTTCATTTTGGTGATCAAGTGTTTTAACATATTGAAAATCACATTTCTCCATTTCAGTGAAATAAAAAGTCAAACTGTAATAGCCTTCTTTTCTGGCACTGAATTTGCATTTTCCTCTTATTTCAGGGATTAACATATTTTAAAAATTGTCAAAGAACCTCTTGTTATTGATCCTAGAGCTTTTTCCTACTTTATTTATGCTTAGTTTGTTAGTTCTCCTTTTCCTACTTTCTCCTAAGGCTTTTCTCCCTTCTTAAAGCAGATAATGTAGAAAATTCACAAAATAAAAAAAAAAAAACAGTCCCACAGCCCAAAGACAATTTTAATGCATTGCTTGCATATTGTTTACATAATTATGTGTCAGCTATGTGTACAACTTTATATATTATTGCTCATATGCGTGTATTGTACAGTATGAATATATTGGAATTATGTAGTCGATTTCTTCTCTGATGAGAGTTATTATTTAAGAGATTGAGTTTAAATTTTAATCAATTCTGCTGTTGTTCTTTTTTTTCCAATTGCACTCTTTTTTTACTTTAGAAATGTGGTATATAGAATCTGTCTCTGTTTTTCTTCACATAAAGACATTTTTTTGTGCCTATTTGATTAATATATTTGGTGACTCATTACACTGGAAAAAGTGTATTAACTTCTCTGATTCCACTTGTCAGTTAATTCTACCTAATTTATTATACTAATCAACTCCACATGTTCTTCATTAAATCTGGATCCTCCCAATTTGTCAGGTAGAACAGTGACATTTCAAATTTCAATTATACTTCTGTTCTTCCTTGTATGATGTTCTGGTGTTCTCAGGCTTTTGTTGCATGTTGTACCTTTTGTTATTCTACAATGACTTTATTTATTTCACTCTGAAGTCCAACAGTGAAATAGCAACTCTTACTTTTCTTATAACCAAGTAGGCGAGCCCTGCCCGCCGTTCCTTGGCCTTTCCACTGGCGTGTTCCTTGGCGTGTGCATTGGTAGCACAGACTGGTGGGCTTCAACAACAGGCACTTACTAGCGCACGGTTCTGCAGGCTAGAAGTCTAAGATCAAGGCGCTGGCAGGTTGGTTCCCTCTAAGGGCTGTACCAGGCCGTTCTCCTTGGCTGGTAGACGACCATCTTCTCTCTCTAGCTCTTGAAGTTGTCTTCCTTCTGTGTGTGAATCTGTGTCCAAATTTTTCTTCTTCATAAGGATGCCAGTCATAGTGGATTACGGCTAACCCTAATGACCTCATTTTAATTTGATTAGCTCTGTAAAGACCCTCTCTCCAAATCAGGTCACATTCTGAGGCACTGGGAGTTGGGACTGCAACATCCTCGTATAAATGTAAGAACACCGACATTTCAAATTTCAATTCTATTTCTGCCTACTTTTTCCTCACATGGTGTTCTGGACTATGCAATAGATTCCTGACTTCTCCCGTATTTTGCTGTCTATAATGCGCATTTCTTTGCCCAAATTTGTGAGGGGAAAATAAGGATGCTCATTATATATAGATAATAATAATTCCATATCTATATAAATGTTTTTAATTCTTTTATTTATGCTTATGAGTTCAAAGTGTAACCCCAGAAATCAATAATGATATCTATATGCAAAATAATACCCTGGAATATGATCATCGGTTTTATTCATATAAAAAAGTTTATACATAAAAATCTTTGTTCCTTGTGTCTGTTCTTGTTTGGTAATTACTTGTGACATAAAATGTCTTGACCATAATACGTTAAAAAAATAAATGCTAAAGTTTCTTTATAATACAAAAAAACAAGTACCTAAATATAAACAAATAAACATTTGAATTAAAAAATTAAAACAAAAGATTTTTTTCCCCTGAAAGTTTGGGCCAGACACGTGGGTGCGCATTATACATGGGAGTGCAAGACACCTTGCAAAATAGACTGCATCTCCAGTCCATTCTCTACACTGTAGCCACAGTGTCTTCTGAGCCACCACACATCTGGACATGACATCCTCCTGTCTGTAGCCCTTTAACAGGTCTCCATTTGCCTCAGGATGAAGTTCAAAATACTGGTCATGGCCCCATGACCCCAGTTTATTTGACCTCTGCCTGTTACTCTATCATTTTCTCACCATTTAAAAATCTCTGTCTCCACGTTCTTCTCATAAAGGCACTCTTGCCTCCGTGGAAACTGGTCCGTTTCATTCCTCCCAGCCATCGCACACAGGTGCCCTCTTCCTGTCATGCTCTTCCTCCTGGCCCCCTTGCCTTCCCCCAGCTAACGCCCCCTCAGCGTTCAGGTTTCAGCCTCTGCAGACTGCCGCCCCCTCGCTGCTGTTAGGCACTCACGCCTTGTGTTTCCAGAGCCTTGAGAGTCTCCTTCACACCCATCATCACGTTGCATTTTTTGTTATCTCCCTTCCTCACAAGACTTCAAGAACTGTGAAGTCAGGAACCGTGTCTCTCCTTTCTCCACCTGGTGCCAGGGCCACGGTGGCTCCCTATGGAGCCTTTGTGCAAATCAGTACAAGGCTCCCTTCCAGGTAGATGAGCTGTAAACGGTTCTCTCTCCTCTTGGTGGCAACCACATGCCACAATATGAATTACAAGAAATTATAATTCAGGCTGGATTTCAGGCCTCATTTGCCCCACCTTGTTGGGTATTCGTGTGCAAAGTACAGGCTACACAACGATATACAGTGGCCTTGAAAAGCAACAGCCAAGTGCTTTGTGGGATCTAGAAAAAAAGCCCACAAGTAGATTTGGCCTAGTCACTGAGACACATGTAGAAGGTTGGCTTGTCGTCCCTCTACAATGAAACACATAGCAGGAGACACTGGGCGATCCTTCAGGAAAGAGGAAACAGCAAAGCAAGAAAGACAGGTGTGGCCGATTACACATCTAACAGGACTATCACGGCATTATGTTACAGGATAATTGGCAGCTGCTTTTTCTTAGTAAATTGTACACAAAGTAAAGGTGCGTCTTACAATCTACAGCATCCTGGATTTGATAATATATGATATGAACCTCATTTGGGGACTATAAACAGAAGTCCAGTGGCAGAACCAATGCCAGGGAATTTTTCTTACATGCCATGGAAGCAGGCCGTCCTGGGCCGGGCTACCAGCGGTGGGATGTCTTGTCATGGTTCCCATCGGTCACCGGGTCCCTTCTGTGTTTCTACTCTGCCGTCCTTAGCGTGTCTTCCTCATGCTCCCAGGAGTGGATACTGTATAGGCAGTCAGCACTGTCTGACACAGTGGTTTCCATTAGGGCCTGATGTAGTTACTTAATTCCATGCTTCCTGGCATGGGAGAAATATACCTAATTCCTCTCTTATCCCTAAGTTGGAATTTCTTAGGCTTGACTTTCAGGTTGCCATTTATTTTTCTATTCTTATCAACCACATGTTACTTAGCTGAGATTTCTGTTTTCCAAACACACCTCCAGTGCGCCATTGATTATATTCTTTACAAATTTATGGATTTATTTTGTTGGATCACAGTGTTCAAGTTTATTGAAATCCTTCTGTATTGCCATCTGCGATGATTTTGTGGTCGCATTTTCTTCTCTACTCACAACCTAGAGAATACCAGGTGATTGATTCTTCTTGCCTTCAAGTCTTTGGGGAATACAGGTATACCTCATTTTATTACCTCTACAGATGTTGCTTTTTTTTTTTTTTTTTTTTACAAATTGAAGGCCAGACTCTCCATCAGTGAAAAGATTATGACTCACTTTATTGTGGTGGTCTGAAATCAAGTCTGCAGTATCTCCGAGGTATGCCTGTGTTACCCATTCTACCATTGTGCCTAACTGGTCTTCTGTGATTTTGCACTCCCCTTCAGTTTTGTAATTCTTTTTATTTAATTCCTGTAATTAAAACATTTAGATTTGAAAGCTTATCATTTTAGTCTTTGTTGTTGCTGCATTTTTCTTTTTTTCTCTAGAAATTACAACTGTGTGTGTTTTATTAAAGAAGGAAGTGACTGTACATACTACTGTTCATAGAATTCTTATGGATATCTAACATGGAATAATTGTGTAAAAACATACATACGAAGGCTGTCTGGAAAACATCCAACCATAAATACCTCTGTTTTTTACATTATGTAGCTGACAGCCCTCATATGTCTTGGGGAAGATTGGAATCTTTCTTTACTCTTATCTATTACCAATTACGTTAGTTAAAAAGATTGTGTTTGTGACTAGAGTTTTATCAGTTATCAATCATTTACTAGAGTAGAAATTGGTAAACTGTGGCCTATGGACAAAATTGACTTATCTTCTGTTTTTGTGAGTAAAATTTTATGAGAACCCGGCCACGCCCACTCATTTAAACATTACCTATGGCTGCTTTTGTGTGGCAAGGGCAGAGTAGTTATGACAAAGACCATATGGCCCACAAAGCCTAAAATATTTGCTATCTTATTCTTCATAAATCAGTTTGCTGACCCCTGTACTAGAGTCTTATTAAATTCTACAGCAGCCCTGTTAGATGTGTGTCCTAGCACCACTTAAGCTCAGAGAGGTTCCATAATTTGCTTAGTCACATCACTAGCAAGCTACATCAGGATGTGATCCCACTGCCCCCTTTGTATTCATAATGGCATTTAAACCCCACAAAAGCCCTCTCTTCCTCTTTTGCAGATGTGGAAGCCATGGCTTTAGTAATCTGTTCAAGTTCATACATCTGGTGAGTAGCTATGCCATGATTTGAACCTACCTCTAGTCTAAATCCTAATCGCTGAGCTCTTTTGTGTCAGGCAACACTGCCTCTAAATACTACATGGTTCAGTGTATTGCTTCTCCAAGATTTTTGGAGGAGCAATAGTTTCGACCCTAGCTTTTGAAAAAATTGTCATAAAATTAATACCGAGTCAAATTCCTTTCAGAACTAAAAGTAAGGGAAACTGCTGACCCGGCTGATTGACAGATCCAGTTTTGTCTCTCCAGCACCGGGTTTTTCTAATCCTACCTTAAGGCATTTGAGGGTGTCATTACCTAACAAAGTCACTGAAGGAACTTGGTAAGCCTGAGCTAATTCAATGCATTATGGCACTGTCATCCCCCCTCCTCTTTTCTTTTTCCAGATTAGCAGGCAATAGATACAAAATTACTTCTTACACAAATTCACTGTCTACTCCCATTAGGTTGATTGGAAGCATACAGGTTAAAAAAGAAACTGGGTAAGACTCTCCCTTCTAGATTTCTCTGTGACCTTTGAACATGCAACACTAAGACGCAATCATCATTTTATGATGTTCAAAGATTCTCATGTTATGAAAGTACAGATAGGATGTACGTACAGAACAAGTAGGTAACCCACATTCAAACTGTGCAGTGTAGGGTTGTAATTCCATCTGGCTTTGTGGGAAGGAATTGGCAGCCAGATGGAAGTTAGTAGGACGAGAGAGACAGCAGCAGCAGCAGCAATAGGGAAAGAGGCCGTGATGAAGACAGAGACACAGAAATCCCCCTCGCAGAGTTCCCATATGGGGCTTGTACGCACAGACAAGTAGAGTGACCCAGACATAGCCAGGGACACAGGGCAAGGCCAGTCCTCTCTGTCATACCTAAGATGGGAGGTGATCACTGGGCTTGCTTCACACCTGGAAGAGCAGAGGCCTTCTGTGGAGGGAACTGCAGGGAGAAAAGTTGCACACAGTGGCACCGGTGAGCAGGACCACGTGTGTTTGAGCACCTAGCAGAAGCAGCCGCTGAGATGAACTCTTCCATCCGTGACTTCACGTTCCCGGCAATGCATGCTGGTTTGTTTTTACCCCATAAGAATGAGCATCGTGGGCGTGCTTTGCATCCCAGACAGGAACACATTTGCCCATTGCTTGTTAGGCTTCTTCCAAGAGGTAGCATTTTTAGGCTGGCAGCCCATTCTACAGAGAGCAAGGAAGAAGTAGAAAAATACTCCCGGGACAAGGGGCCGCCTTCTAATTATAGTTCTGCAAGTCGCCTGTGTGCTTTGCAGCTTGTCCTGAGGTAAGCCCGGGGGTACTAGCAAGTGGCAGGTGAAATTCACACCCGGCAGTCTGGGGAGCTGGGAAATGACACCAATAATTCCCAGCGGGCTATTTTTGCAAAGTTGTAAAGTTGGTTTTCAGAAATTACTTTGAACACAGTTCCTATGATTTGAGAGGCTCTTTTAACAGGACCCAAACTATCTGGCGGGAGGTGTGAGAGGAGATTGTGATTATAAGGACTTTGGAAATTAGTTATGACATCAGTCTTAAGTACCCAAAACATTGCTGCTGTAATTATTAGGCCTTTTTTCTTTATATGACTGCAATAACAGGACAAATACTTAACAGACTGCTTACTCTGCCAGCTTCCACATACCACTGAAAAAAAATAATTTGCAGAATTAGTGGGGGAGCTTAATGATGCATTTAATGAGAGAACCGTCAGGTGATGTTTCCTTTGGAATAAACAAAGAAAGTCATTCATGAAACAAAAATACAGGCTAGGTCACAGTAGAGAACATTCATGCCCTGATTGACCAGCCAGATGACCCTTAGTGTTCACGGGAGGAGGCCACTGATCTGAAAGAAAGTGAGCCAATGGGCTGCTTCTCTGGCTTGTTTCAACAGAAAGTTTGGCCTGTGTGTCATTCCAGTGGTTGGCTCAGGTCGAATGGCTGGGTGAGCTTCTACGAGTTCCACCAGAGCAAGCACTGACACCGTTTTCTAACTTCCACGATTAACAAGACAGACGATGTGATTTTAAAAATACATGTAGCTGATAGTCGGAAGAAGATACGTAAACCAGGTACAGATTGTATTTATTTGTATGTTGCTATTTTTAAGTGCTAGAGTAATTAGAAAGTTTCACAGGAGTGAGACTGCAGACCCTCACGAAGGCAGGCAGGGTCTTTGGGGTTGGTATTGCCACAGAATGTCTCCCAGCAACCCATCGTGGGTGCCCGAAATAGTACTATCAGGTTCATGCCTTTAGGTTCCGGTGGTTAGTGAAGGACCAGTGCCCAGGCAGGACGAAACCTGAAGTCTAGGCTAGCTTATTCATGAAGTGCCACTTTCCACAGTGTGGCAGATGATTGGCTGGGACACATGTGCAAGACTTTGCAGAGGGTGGTTCTGGGCAGGCAGGGGTCACCAAGTGGCAGCTGGGAGAAGAAGGAGCTCTGAGGGTGTTAAGGGGTGTTCTACCCGAGCCGGGAAGGGCCAGCTTCACTGGTTTTACAGATTTCCTGGGCCTGTGGTAAATTCAAGAAGGATGACATACTCTTGTTCTGACATCTGCCTAGCGATTTCCTGCAAAGCTGGGAAACCAAGAAAACGCCTCCAGATTTCAAGCCCTACTATCAATGTTATTTTTAATACTGAGAGGAAAACCGCACAGGAGCTAAGAAATAGGCCCTGTTGGCAAGATCTTCTTGACTTCCAAATTGACTACATTGTCAATCAGGGCGCTTTGGCCTCTGTGTGGTAGGACAGACTGAACTGTGATCTTTGCAGAATGATAGATGCAGGGAAAGTTACCAGATGGTTTACAGGGATGTCCCAACTCATCAATAGCAACAGAGCTCAGGGCTCACAATGGCTCAGTCAGCCGAGGCCCCACACGCTGCACAGACGGAGGAGTGGGGTGTTGTGGGGTCGTGTAAGGACGGGTGGAGCCCGTAGTCCCAGCCGGACAAAGCCGATTTCCTCTAACCTTCTTCTTGGTCACAAATTCTCTGAGAGCGTCTGTAATGGTTTGTATAATTTCTTGATCCTCAGATAGCTTCTGAAATCTCAATGTGACATTCAGAGCTTCCATACCAAATTAGAAAAGTTTTCATGTGTATGAAGGTCCATAATTGATTATGACTGTGAAAAAGATGTAAAACTAGACTGAGTAAGAAAACCTTATGCAAGTAGTTTCCAATTCAGAGAGGAGGTGTTGGGGACCTTTATGTGGATATACAGACAGATATAGATATAGATATAGATATAGATGTAAAGCTGGACCCCACCCACAGATACTCTGATAGACCCCATCCCATCCCCTCACTTTCAATTTGAGTGATTTCATTAATGTTTAGGCTACAATTTTATTTAGTTGTGGGAAACAGAAAGCACATGTACTGTGGCTTAAACCAGAAGAACTTTCTGTAACAGCACACCTGGAATTGGTGGCTTCGGGTTCAGCAGTTAGGTGTTAGCAGAGCCTCCATTGTGCGACCCCCTTGGCCTTTTTGGTCATAAATGCAAGGTAGCTGCTGCTGTTCAAGCCTTCCTGTACACAAGGAAGGGGAACTGGGGAAGGGGACACCCCAGTATTTCAGCAGCTGCCTGGGAAGAGTTCTGCTTCTGTGTCATGGCTTTCGCTTGGGTCAGCTGGCCACTTCCAGCTGCTGCAGGAGGGAGAAGAGGTTGGGAAGGATCTGGGATAGTCTTTAGTCTGCCCCTAATGTAAGGTCTTCAGTGCTGGAACAGGAGTGCTGACTTTTGGTCCATGGGGACATCACTTCATAATGCTTTTCTACAAGGTAAGAAATTTAGTCAAGAGGAGCTCTGAGAAGTGTTGAAGTCTGGGCTTTAAATCTGGAAAGCAGGACGGAGGTACTTTTTAGTAATGTGAGATCTGAGCATACCTTGAGAGGGCAGGGGGTCATGTCTTTATTCTCCAGCAGTTTCACTACGTATTCAACAGCGAGAGTTAAACCCTGCTGCAGAGTAATAAGGAGCGAGAACTCAGTGTCTGACAACAGCTTCCCGGGTGGGACAGATGTGTGACTGCGGGATAGTCAGGTGCGATGCTCTAGGTGAACTGCAGTGCAGGCACGACACACGATTTTAAAGGAGCCCTTCCCAGGGCAGACCAAAATAGACCAAAACAACATGCCCAGAACTATGAATGAGCTAGAAACAGAGTCAGAGAACCGTATTCTAGGTCTGATCTGTCCAATTGGGTGACGTCAGGCAGGTAAGTAATGTCGGAGGGATTTTATTTCCACTTAGGTGACACAAAGAAGTTGGATTTAAGGATTTATTTTAAATATAAAGGATAATGATGTTTCCATATAGGCTAAACATTAATTTGTATATTCAATTAGATGGATTACAGAATACAGAGGGTACAAAAAGTACACAGGCAGCCCCCGTAGAACACGGTCGTTAGGCTCCTTGAAAGACCGTGTTCTGTGAACCCATGTTACACGAAACAAAGAACTAGCACAAAAGTGTGGGTTAGGTTTCAAAAATTAAAAAATATACTATTATATTTTATAAGTAAGAGAAATATCTTTATTAAAGCAATTTGCACCAAAAGTCTAATAAGATGTATTAAATAATGTTCTCTTCGTCATCACTAAGCACCACTAACCGAGGGCGTTTTCTTTTTGACAAGATACCTTCATCCTCTGAACTTTCTTCGGCATCATCTTGACTTCTATTCTGTACTTTCTGCGGAAAATCTGTTATTTTAGATTGCTTGCTTTTGGCTGAGAGATCTTTATAAATTTCGTTATATGGCGTAAGCATTTGTGAAGTTTTCAAACTTGGTGTTTCTTTCAGTGGAAGGATCTTCATTTAGGAAATACAGCTCCAACTCTTCGGCTAAGTCTTGGCCTTTCTTTACGTTTCT
The DNA here is from genome assembly GCA_004026885.1 of Lyroderma lyra. Taxonomy (NCBI): domain Eukaryota; kingdom Metazoa; phylum Chordata; class Mammalia; order Chiroptera; family Megadermatidae; genus Lyroderma; species Lyroderma lyra. Next base: position 10,527 of record PVJL010007277.1, read on the forward strand.
TAGAGTAGTGTTTAACTTCTTCGTTTTCTCCAGTGCTATCATGCCCTGAATTATCTTGGCATATTCCAGAGATTATTTCCATCAAATTTGCTTCATCAGTTTCTTCTTCCATCAGTAATTCTTGGACATCTTAAACCTCTTATTACGGTCTGTGTTGTTTGGGGATTTCTCTAATTCTCAGATTGTGTTAAAGCGAAAACATGGTATAGACGTGCCGTGTTTTACAGGGTTACCTGTTTATACATTTCAGGAAAGGGAAAAACTGTATCAAAATGGTAATAACCCAAGATGAATAACCAAAAATGAATACAAGTCATGTTTGACTTGCGCAACTGCTAGAGATGCTCAAGGTAGTTACCGTCAGTGTCCAGACATACATAGATAGCCTCTCTTACAAGGAGTAGACATTTTTTGGCACACCCCCATATATGGTTTGAGGATTGGCTATTCTCTATTAAAATTGACCCATTTGCTGTGAAAAAAAAAAGAGTAGCATTATGCTTCTTAAAAAAAAAACACCCAGAAGTTTAATTTCCTGCCTTCTATACAGTTTCAAAAATATGACCAGCTTGGCTGACTGTGAAAGCACATGAGTCTGAAATTAATTGGCAGCATTGAATACATACAGTCAAGTACTTATTCAAAAAGTATAACATCCAACTAGCTGCTGCTCAACAGTTATCAAAATTTCCACTGAGATTATATTTATGAGTTGCTAAATCTGCATTTCCAGCCCAGATCTCTCTGCTGAACATACAAGGTTGGACAATTAATTTCTCGAACTCCTACTAGAAAAAGTGCTACACACCTCACTGCTGAATATCACTACGGTCACCTTCGAAGTATTCCCCTTGGGAAGCTGTGCACTTACGCCAGTGCCTAGTCCACCGTTCAAAGCAGTTTTGGAACGCTTTCTGTAATGGCCATCAGAGCTGTCATCATACCCAAAATCTGACAGTGAAGTACACGAACTTGCCACCATGTGCTTACATTGGCAGCACCGTACGAACTACTCATTAAGGTGTCATAATCTTGGCAGCTCTGATGGCCATTCCAGAAAAAAGAGTTCCAAAATTGCTTTGAAGTGTGGACTAGGTGCTGGTGTTGGTGCATAGCTTCCCAAGGGGCGTACTTCGAAGGTGACCGTAGTGATCTTCAGCAATGAGATGTGTAGCACTTTTTCTAGGATGAGTTTGCAAAATTAATTGCCTAACCTTGTATCTAACTGTGCACTGAACATTTCTGAGGGGATCATCCACTCAATGAGTTTAAAAACAGAGCTCACCTTCTCCCACAAATCTGCTCCTTCTTCTGAGTGTTCTACCTCAGTGAATGAACCCCCCACCCAGCCTCTTGATTCTCTCTTCTAAGTAGCTGTCTCTTCCTAAATCTCTCTGTGCCCCCACTGCCACTATCCTGGCCATGTCAGCTGCTTGTGTGTTTTCTACAGCAGTCACCCAGCTGCTTTCCCCTCTTCTGGTCTTCTACTGCAAACCACTTGCACAATCTTCCTAAAACACAAATGTAATGATTCTTTCATTCAGCAAATATTTATTGAATGTTTCCTACATGCCCGGCACTGTTCCAGTCACTGGGGATTTAGTAATGTACAAAACAAACAAACAAACAAACAAACAAACAAAATTTTTGCCTTCATGGAACTGACATTGCCAGAGAGACAGACAATGAGCCAGTAACAAACATACACAGACGCTCCTTGACTTAGAATGGGGTTATATTGTAAGTTTCAAATATCCTAAGTCAAAGATGCATTTAATACACCTAACCTCCCAAGCATCACAGCTGAGCCTACCTTAAACGTAGTCAGAGCACAATATCCCCAAAAACTATGGCAACACAGACCACTGCAGGATATGGGTTGTTGCCCCTTGTTGATTGTGTGCTGTGTGGGAGCTGGGACCCCCCGCCTCCGCCCAGCGTCGTGAGGGAGTAGTGCACCCCATATCGCCATCCGGGAAAAGGTCGAAATACCAAAAAGTAAGATTTCTACTGAATGTGTATCACTTTCACACCACCATGAAGTCGAAAAAAATCTTCAGCCGTCGTAGGGCGGGGGCCGTGAGTATCCTAAAATAATGGGTGGGGTAAATGCTATAAAGAAAAGACAGGAAGGAATGCTTTTAGCTCAGGTGGTCAAGGAAGGAGCCTGAGGAGTGACATGGGAGCATAATGAGACCAGGACGCCGTCCTGAGGAAAGCATTTCCAGTGAGAAAACCTTGAAGTGTGCTTAAAGGGCAGCCAAGAGGCCAGTGGGGCAGGACTGGAGGAGATGAGGCCAGGGGGGTGTCTGGGCCCCGACTGCTCGGGGTGCACCCCTATTGACAGCTTTGCAGCAGGTGAGTAGTAGATGTGACCTGACTCATGTTGCAAAACTTGTCACATTCCATGTCACTTAGAAAATAAACTGGGAGGGATCCAGAATGGTTGTGGTTAGGAAACGTATGCACTGTTTTAGCAAGAGATGAAGAAGCATTTACTTTATTGTTGTTTTTTTATTGTGGTGAAATATACCTGACCTAACATTTACCATTTTTACCACCTCGAAGTGTACAGTTCGGTGGCATTTGATACGTTCACGTGGTCGTGCAGCTATCACCACCATCATCGCCAGAGCTTTGCATCTTCTCAAACTGAAACTGGGTCCCCACGACACCGCCACTCTTGACTCCCTCTTCCCCGCGCCCCTGGCCACCACCATCCGACTTCCTTTTTTCCATGAATTCAACTCTTCCAGGTACCTTCTGTAAGGTGTAATGCCCCCAAGGTTTATCCGTGTTGGGGCCTGTGTCTGAGTTTCCTTCCTTTTAAGGCCGAGTCATGTTTCCTTGCACGTGTAGATGGCGTTTGGTTTATCCACTCGTGCGTCCGTGGGCCTTCGAGCTGGGTACACCTTTTGGTGAATGATGCTGCTGTGAACGTGGGTGTGCCCACATCGAATGGGGTCCCTGCTTTCCATTCTTTTGGGTATGTACCCAGTGGTGGGATTGCTGGATCCTCTGGGAATGCTGGTAGATTTGTTACGAAGGTAGAGATGACGGGAATCTCTTCTGCTGCTTAAAACTTTTCCGAGGTTTTCTGTTGCCCTCAGGACAAAGTTCAAAGTCAGTCTAACCCGGTTCAAACATCCTGCATGATCTCACTCTTACCAATCTTTATCAGTCACCTACCCCTGCTTTCTACATTCTAGGGGATGTCTTTGAATCCCTGAACAAGCTCCCAGCCCAGCCGACTTGTCTATTCTTCAGGGCACTTCTCTGTCCCACCAAGTTCAGGTTAGGTTTTCTGACATCAATGGCCCTTGGGCTCCCCGTGACCTTGCTTTCCTCCTGGCACACGTCCCGCAGTGCTGTGCTAGATTTGTCTATGCTGCCCTCGCAAGCGCTGTGTCTGACGTAGACGTGATACCTCCCAGGTAGAATGAGTATTAGTCAGATGAAGGAAGGAAGGACAGCACGCAATAATATTGCCATCTGTTCGTTCCACGAGACACCGTACTTTAGAACACGAGTTCAAAAGCAGCAACTTCAGGGACCAGATAACCTAAATGTGTGATGCTGAGAGTGGAGGGTTAATAAAAAAGAGAATTGTGGGGCCCATGGCCTTCTCGAGCTTTTATGATGCCATGTGGCCCCACAAATAGCCACATGTGACTGTTTAAATTAAAGTTAGTTAAAATGAAATAAAATTTAAATTCAGTTCCTCCATCAAGCTAGCCACACCTACTCAGTAGGTAGCGACCTATGACACTGGACATGGAGATAGAGGACATTTCCTCACTGCAGGAAGTCCTACTCGCCAGCGCCATTCTGAGGCGTGTGTGTCCCGCCTAAGGCATTCAAATTAAAATTTTAAAACACTGTGTTGACCAAGCAAACTACTTTGTCATTGGGGTTTCTTACCCCTGCTGTCAAAAACGAATCTTCTGACAAAGCCAGAAACTTGGAGATGGCAGCTCTAAGACCCATCTTTGCGGAGGTGACAGTCCGTTCTGTGGAGGAGAGGAGGGCATTGAGGGTGTTGGTCATTATCCACCTCATTCTGAGAAGCCTGGAGGAAGTTTCTCTCTGATCTGACTGTTAAGAACAGTTGTATGTTTTTACATCCCAGTTGAGTTCTGTAATCCATCAGATTTCCACTTTTTGTGCTGGTTGCCCAAAGTTTAGAGCCAGCAAGGGAGCCAAACCTAATTCTGTGCACAAAACCCTTAGCTTCACCTTATTTTCTTCCATTCTACCTTCCTTAAAATAAACCCGTGGCATGTGTTTTGTAAATACGTGTTTCCCCTAGCGACTCTAATTCTTTTTTCAGTGCTGTACGGTGTTCTGTTCTGCATACATAAGCACCGTAGTTTAGTTCCCCATCCCTTTATTGGGAGGTATTCGAGTTGTTTGCATTTTCCCCTAATAGCAGCGGTGCTAACGGACGTCCTTGTGTGTGTGTCTTTGCCCACCGTGAGTGCAGCTTCTGGGTTATAGAATATGCTCTTAGAATTTTGAGATGTTGCCAAATTGCCCTCCCAAACTGCCGTGCCAGTTTAGACTCCCACCAGCTAGGTATGAGATTCTCACTCTGACATGCAGCTCTCATTCGGAATGTTGTCATTTTTGCCCATAGAATGGATTGGAAATATCTTGACGTATTGTTTTGCATTTTTCCCAACCACTTGTGATACTGTGTCTGTTTTCATACCAAATTTGCCTAATTGTGGTTCCTTCTGTGTAAGTTTCCAATACATGCCCTTTACCCATTGTTTATCATCGTCTTATTGATGGATAAGAACTTCGTAAATCCATTTCTTAAAATAACAGCTTTATTGCTATATAATGCACATAACCATAAAATTTACCCCTTTAAAATGTACAATTCTACTAGTCTTATCTTCTAGACTTATTTGTATAATTTACTAGACATATTATAAATTATCTAAATGCCTAGGCACTACACTCTATAGCTGAAACTAATATAAAATAATATTGACTGTCAAGTATAATTTTTAAAAAATAGTCATGAGGATATATAGTTCAGCATAGGAACTACAATCAGGAATATTCTAATAGCTATCAGATGGGTAATAGACTTATTGGGGTTTTATTTTGTGAGGTATAAATGTCTAATCACAATGTTGTTTTGTACACCCGAAACTAATGAAAAAATCCCATTCCAAAAAATAAGTAAATAAAATATAGAATTCAGTGCATTTTAGTATATTCAGAGTTGCACAACCATCACCACTGCCTAATTTTAGAGCATTTTCATTACTCCAAAAAGAAACCTTGTACCCATTGGCAATCACCCCCCACTTCCCTCCATGCCCGCCTCCTAGCCCAGCAAGTGCCAGTCTGCTTTCTCTCCATAGATTTGCTTATTTTGGACATTTCAAATGGGATTATATAATAAGATCCATGTTGAAATAAGATGGAGTTATAAATAAATAGCTATTTTAAAGAGTTATAGGATAATTTTGCATTTTTGATATAAGTGGCCCTCCATGCTCAAATGCTTTTTGCTTGCATCTAAAGCTTATTTTTTTATTTAAGTCATAAATGACAAATATATATATTTTAAAACCCTGCCTTCCCAATCCCTGGCATCTTTCACCTTCAAGGAGTCCCAGAGATCAAACTCTCCCCTTTGAAAACCACTGGCCTAGAGCAAATCATAGTCTAAACACAGCTCTCGTAAGAGCAGAGCTAAAATTCAATTCTGTTTACATTTGGCTGAACTAAAAGGGGGTCACTTCAAGAGAGAGTTGAGGACTAGAAAAGAAAATGGCCTTTAATGAGTCTAAAGATTTAATGTTTAAAAACCAGGAACTCTTAATAACTTCCAGCTATTAATATTATCAACTGCATGATTGAAAAGAAATCAGGTGTTAGGGTAACCAGCCAAATCAAAGTTCTCTAAGGGCAAACATCACAAAGTATTTATTGATATGTATATATAATATAGTGTACAGTGCAGAAATGAGAACACGGACCATAGAAGTCCTCTAGGAAGTACATTCCTTCAGAGTTGAAGGTGGGGTATGGGGCAAAGGTATTGACTGAAAAACTTAAAATCAGAATTTTTCATTCCATGAGGCAGGAAGGATTGGGTTAAATACAAATGAAAGTTAAATCTAATCAGTAAGTCAAATATAATGTTCACATATTTTGTTTTTCTAATCTTTCCAAAGCAAACAGTGGTGGTGGTGAATTGATTTTCTTTGGGCATTCCAAGAGGCAAATGGTGTTTTTAATTTTATGGATTTAAAGTTCAATATTGTGTTATTTTCAGTGGGAGTATTCTTTGTACTTTTCTATTGGGTTTTAGACATTTAAGTTATTCGAACCTGTCTCTCAATGTTAACATGGTGTTATTTTTTTTCTCCTAGAATGTAAAGTCCTACAGAGCCTTTGTAACACATCCAGCATTTCACACATGCCCACAAGGGCTTAACAAATGGTATTTGCTGATAGACACAGATAATGACCATGGGTATTGTTGTGTGGGCTGGCATCTTCCCCCAGGAAGTATGTGTATAGCAAGATCTTTGGGCATGCACTAGAGCTAAGCATCTATGGGAATGTAAAATAAATGCAAGATGTTTTCTTGACTTGAAACTCCCACTTATGTATCACTGGCTAGTCTCTTCTATTTACACTGCTTTTAAACAGAAAATTGTCAAATCCTCTTGTGGTTTCCTAAAGAGTAAGGTGATTCTTGAAACGTGGACTGTAACACCTCAGGAACCTCGACTAACTGTGGGAGCACCATTTAAACGCAAGAGTATTTTTTAAGGAGCTGTAGTTTATGACTTTCAGGCATGCACATAAACTAAGGATTCAGGCAAGTTATTGCCAAGTTCAGGGCCTCCTGGTCTGTGTGTATGTCTCATTGGTGAAGGACATGGATATATTGACACGCAGTCACTGACCTGGTTAAAGCGATTGTTTGGGCAAATAGACACAAAAATCCCATCAACATCTTCTTTATTAATTTGCTTATCAATATTTTTAAAGACATGAGCAATAGTACAGCTTCTGTTGTAGACTTACACACTTCATAGTGTTTAAATTTATCAAGGTTCACCAAGATTTGCACCCCAGGCACTCACCAGAGACCCCATGCTTAATTGGCTGCCTCGGAAGCAATTAGTATCAGGGGAAGCAGTTTAAAGGACATGTTAATTATTCATTTCTAGATCTCTCCATTTATGTTTCTGCATTATTATATGACTTAGAATCAGCCATGCTTTTCTATAGAGGTGTTTTTCAAACTGTAATGTACCCTGTCCCCCCACATTTTTATTTATTTGGCCTGGAGTAGGGCTTGGGAATTTGCTTGTGTATCAAGTAGCTCCAAATGATGTTCATCACTGACCCCATCTGAGAAACTGGGTGTAAATACATCAGATTTTCCCACATGCTATGTTCTGATTGAGCAACACTGAAGATGGATACAATGCAATTTCCTACAAAGGAATTTTTGCATCTTTTGCAAAATTATTCTCTTCATGATGTTAATCAATATTTCTTATGGGTCTTTTACACGAGAAATTATGCGACAAATGTACCTGAGAATTTAGAGACAGGAAATTGTTTTCCTCTCCTGAAAAACCGATTTCCCCCCAATTAACAACTAAAAGAACAACGCCTCTCCTTTTGGCCCTGGAATATATGATGTAGGAAGCTCAATTAAGCTACTCATTTCAGGTTCTCGCTGCCTTTGTTTCTCATTTCTTCGTCGTATGGCTTCTGAACGTCCTTTCTGATTTAGGATTTCGATGTTCTGGTGCAAATAGCTTTTTATTTTTATACTGCTTTCTGGAAAGTAGGGAGGAGAAATGATGAAAATGTAAGTGAAATAGTTAATGTGGTTGTATTAATACCTTCATAATAGTACAGTCGCATTTTCTGCATTCATGTCCAGCCAGGGTCCACGTTGACCGGAGCTGCCTTCTGCCTCACAATGCTGTTCAGACCAATTTTGGTTTCTCTCTCCCCGTGGGTATGTTATCCTACCTGACATGACCCCATGGTGGCCTTTTTCTCCACTTTCCTGAGAGCCCTTCTTCACTGACTTTCTCAACAGTGGGCTTGGATCTGCTGTTTTTAACAGTGTCTAGTATCTTATGTTTATTCATCATGAAAATTATGTTTATTTTCCAAAAATCTTCATTGCCCCAAACTGAGAATGATTGGAATGTCTTTTAGTGGGCAACCTGATAAATAAACTGTGGTCTATTCCTCCAATAGACTAGTGCTCAGCGTTACGCCATGTGAAAGAAGCCAATTTCTAGGTTGTTAAATTTGGTGGCCTATACTCCTCTTTAATATTCTCATATGATCCTTTGCATTTGTGTGGTGTGAGTCGTAATTTCTCCCCTTTCATTTCTTACTTTGGTTATTTGTGTCTTCTCTCTTTTTCCCTTGGTGAGCCTAGCCAGGGGTTTGTTTCTTATTTTTGAAGAACCAGCTCTTCGTTGCATTAATTTTTTCTATTGTTCTTTTTGTTGTCATTGTTGTTGTTCTCTATTTCATTTAGTTCTGCTCTAATTTTTATTATTTCCTTCCTTCTGCTGGACAAGTTTCTAGAAACATATAGTCTACTTAGACTGAACCAAGAAGAACTAGATGATCTAAATACGAGTAGACCAATCAACAGTAAGGAAATTGAAACAATCATCCAACACCTCCCCAAAAGCAAAAGTCTCACTAATGAGTTTTATCAAGCATTCAAAGAGAAATTAACACCCGTTCTCTTCAAACTCTTCCAAAACATTGAAAAAGAGGCAATACTTCCCAACTCATTTTACAAGGCCAACATTATCCTAAACAAAATACTAGCAAATCGAATACAACAGTGTATTAAAAAGATTATACATCACGATCAAGTGGGATTCATCCCAAGGATACAAGGATGTTTCAACATAACACAAATCAATCAATGTGATATACCACATAAACAAACTAAAAGATGAAAGAAGCCAGTCCCAACAGATTACATAGTATGTTATCCATTTATTTGAAATACTGAATAGGCAAAACTATAAGAACAGAGAACCAGCTGCCGGACGTGGGAGAAGGAAAAGAGTCTGACTAAACGCGGGACATGAAGGGATTATTTTAGAGTATTGGAGTGTTGTGTATGCTGTTTGTGGTGCTGGTTACAAGAATCTATGCAGGTGTTAAAACTCATAGATTGTGCACCAATGCGCATTCAATTATATGTAAATGTTTTAAAGAGACAATTCACAGGCTAGGAGGAAGTATTTTCAAAAGATATATATGTTAAAGGACTTGTATCCAGAATTATAAAGAATTCTCAAAACTCAATATAAGAAAACAAAGCAATTAAAAATAACAAAACATTTGAATAGGCATTTCACCAAGGAACACATACAGATAGCAAGTAAGTGAATGAAAAGATGCTCAAAATTGTCATTAGGAAAATGCATAAAGAAAACCACAATGAAATACACCTATTCTAATATTTACCAATATTCTAATTGGTAAAATAATAAAAAAGAGGAAATTGACACTACCAAGTGCTGACGGGGATCTTGAACAACTGGAATGTCCTCTGTTTCTGGGGGGAGTGTAAATGGTTACAGCCACTTTGGAAAACTGTTGGGCATTTCCTTAAGAAGTTAAGCATATCACATGCTCCACCAATTCCACCTTTCTGTATTTACCCAAGAAAAATGAAAACATATTCATACAAAAATCTGTACATGAGTGATTACAGTAGCTTTATTCATAATGACCCCAAACTGGAAACCATCTGGATATTCTTTAGTTGGTAAATGTAAAAACAAACTGTGGTCCAGCCGTACAATAGAAAAAGGAACAAACCACTGATAAATGCAACAAAATGGATGAGTCTCATGTACCTTGTAATTATAGTAAGTGAAAGAAGCCAGGCTCAAAAGTTAATGCAGAAAATGAAAAAACTGTGGGAACAGGGAAAAGACCAAGGTTTGCAGGGGGCAGAGAGAGGGGTTGTCTACAAAGGCACATAAGAAAATGTTTTACAGGCTAAACTCTAAGAGTTCTGTATCTTGATTATGACGGTGGTTACATAACCACATGCATTCGTCAAAACTCAAAGATCTGTACACTATAAAGAGTGAATCTTACTGTATGTGAATTACACATCAATAAACCTTACTTTAGATAGAACAATATGGTCCTCAGAGGTGGAAGAACTTGGTACTATGTGAGTTTCACTCTTTCCTTTCAATTTCCTTTTCTTTTCAGATCAATTTAGCAAGTGTTGAGTGTTTACATGTATTAATATCATTCACCACATGAAGCATTTCTTAGACTACAACAGAAGTTTAAAATGAGATATTTGACCTCTAGTTGTTCATAATTCCAAGGACAGGCGCTGCAATTTAGACTCTTATGATAAGTAATAAATAAATGGTCATTATAAGACCTTAAGTAGAGAGATGACTAATGAAGTCAAAATCTTAGAAAGGTCAGCTAGAAGGTTTTGTGTTATATAAACTATAGCTGGAAGGTATGGATGGGGGGTGACTCGTTAAGAAACAAATAAACTAACTTAGAAATGGAGTGGGTGATAACATGGCAGTTTTGGATACCTGAGAGGCAGACCAAGCACGTACTCAGGGACAAAGCAGGGTCACCTAAAAATGAGAAACCCTCAGCTTTTGTAATGTTTTAAAGAAGGGCACCATACATTTTGTAGTCTTAGAGCCAAATATTAACCCATCTCCGTGTCATGACAGCAGAGATGGAAAGAAAAGGATAAATCCAAAGACACTAAAAAGAAAAAAAAAAAAAAGACAGGACATCAGGAATAAAGTCGAGAAGGAATGAAAAAATGTGATTTCAAAGTTATGATCTTGGAAGAATTTAGCATTAATAAGGAGGGAAAATGTGACAGAAGGTTCGGAAGGGGGAAAAGGCCATAGTTGATATTTGATTTTGGACCTCATGTAGTTCGATGTGAGAATGGGTCATCCAGTTTGGAGATGTGCTCTCCACGGCAGTCGCCCTGGGCTCCTCTGCTATTGTAGAACAAGCCAGGAACCCATTCTACTGCAGGGCCTATGCATTGACTGTTCCCTGTGCCTAAACGCCCCCACTCCACCCCTTATATCTCCCACACCTTCTCCAGTTCTTTATTTAAGCCCCACCCATACATGAGGCCCACCCGATCACCCTATTTAAACTGTAACTGGCCTTCTCACGTCTCTGTCGTCTGCATTACTTCTTCATTTTTCATGGCACTTATTAGCTCTTGCCTTCCAGCACACTTTATTTACTTAGAATACCTACTGTTTACCGGCTGCCTTCCCTTGCTAGAATGCAAGCCTACAATGGTGGGGATTATTCATAATTTTGTTCCTGGATGCATCGCAAGCACCTAGAATAAATAGCACCTGGCACACTGTAAGCGCTTACTAAATATCTGTGAATAAATCAATTATCATGATTAACATTTATTGAGCATATTTTTGGACTGAGCACTTTACTACATATTCTACATTATTGATCACATTAACTCCTTACAATAGCTCCCTGGGATGAGCACTATTATTCCCATTTTACTGATAAGGAATCAGAGGCTCAGGCAGATTAAAGGACTCATCCAGGGTTACATATAGCTAGTAGGAAGTGGAGGCAGTTCAAACACAGAAGTGTCTGACCCCAGAGCCTGGCCCATGAGCACACACACCACCTCTTGGCTGATGAGTATCTGTAAGCCCAGCAGATTCTTGGTTGAGAGATCAGATCTACAGAAGCTGAGTTATTGCCAAGAAATCCTGAACCAATGACATGGAGAGACAATGAGGCTGAGGCAGCTGCTATGCACACTTTTGAAAAATAATAAAGCTGGAATTTGAACTCAAGGGTTATTCTTTCGTAGTTTTTAAGGGATACAAGGTTTAAATTCCCATCTTCCCTTGCTTTCTAAAAGGGAAATGCAGGCTGAAACCCTTTTATTTTCCAATTTTTGATGAAGCCCACCTAAAATAAAATTCATTTAATGCTGATACTTACTAGAATTATTTTATGGGAGCCATTCATTTGGTTTCTGTTTTACCATATGGACAGGAAAATTTGTTATTCTTTATATATTGTAATATCTCTAATAATTCATTTTAGAAATGGGATTGACAACACAAAAGTAGTATTGGAGAACAATTTTAATTTGAATCGTTGTTTTACCAATTTTAGCAGCAGCCCCTGATTATAAAAATATTCCCAAGGGCTTAGACGGGGACTTACTCTTCCGGTGCATATTTAGGGCAGGTTGACCTTTCACTCCCTTTTGATAAGGGCGCCCTCTTGTGGTGAATTGTCAGTGTGCACGCCTCCATCTTGCTCTGAGGTTCTTTGTGAGACAGAAGCAGTGTTTTGTCTAGAGCATTCTCTGATATCCCTGGTGAAAAGAAGGACACCTTGTACAATTTACTTCTTGAGTAGTCTTTGGTATTCTTTAAACATATGGCAAATATATTGCTTTTATTGCTAGACTTTATTTTTCACTGTATATTTTTATGCCAGTTGTTACTGTGACGGATTTCAGTTGTAATTATTTTTTCTTTCTATTTTATGGAGGATAATTGGTGAAGGAGAGTAGAAAAATATTTTAAATGGTTTCAAAAGGCTTTAAATTTTAAATGCTAAGTTCATTCCTCACTCAACTTTGCATTGTTGTGTTATAACCATAATATGAGTTGAAGGCTAAGAAATAACAATATCTTGGGATTGATTGTGAGTTGATCTCATTTCAAAGCTGTCTTAAGGTCAGGGAGAAAATGGCAAGATCTGGGGAGATGGAGGAGGAGAGGATTACGTAAGCTCTTCGAACATGTCTCCTGTGCATGGACACGTGATAATATGCCTCCTGGAAAATGATGATAGATGGCATGTACAGATCCCTAGTCCTGATATTAATTCTGCACAATGGCTGCCATTTTAATTTCACTAAATCAATAGACAATGTCTTATGCTTATTTCACGATACCTTGAAAAGTTTTTGGTTCTTTGAAGTCATATTGAACTAATTTGAATCCAAACTCTGATGCTTAGCAGTGTGACTTCGGGTGAATTACTTAATGTTCCTTGTGGGAACAAGAGGACATGAATTTCCACTTCATAGGGTTACATAGCTCAAAGGAGGTCATAAGTTAAAGCTCACCCAGTAGCTTTCACTTGGAAGCCATTCCTCCATTAAAACACCCACTCATCTGATTTATTATAATCTAGTTGGGACGGCAAGAGATCCTTGTACACTGAAATACTGAACAGAAAGGATCTAATAATTTGAAAATTACTTGGTGCGTACACCACATAATTATACTATCAATTTTACTTTATGTTTGGAGGATATCTCAATAGGAGAATATAAATTTATAATTGTTTTATCTTCCTCTCACATCGAGGCTTTTAAAATATTATTTGGTAACACCTAATAATGTTGTGTGCCTTAGAACCTATTTGTTTGATATCGCCACAGGAATACCAGTTCTGTTGGCTAATAGTTGCCTGGCTTAGGTCTGTAATTCCCTATCTGCTGTTAGGAAAACTAAAAAACTCCGAAAACAAGGTTTTGTTCATAATTCATTTGGCAGCGAAATCTAATCTATGCTGATGTGAAACTAATTATAGTCTTGATTTATTCAACTTAATGTGACTATTTATATATTCTTTCCCGAAATTTTATTTTGTTTGATTATGAAGTGCTACCTCAAAACACACTGGGAGTGTTAAGTAATACATGCCCTGTATTATTTAAATTAAAATTAATTTGAATTGGGAAATACATTTAATTCCAGGATTTGGGTTAAGGATGTGTGTGTGCATGTGTGTGTGTGTGTGTGTGTGTGTGTGTGTGTACACACGTGTGTGTGTATTCTGCCCCCATATTCTTATGTTTTAAATGTGTATCTTTAGCATTTAGCTGGATTTGTTTTTAGTCTTATATACCAATCTGTCTTATAAATGAAAAATTTGGTCTATTTATACCTCTTTCTGATGTATTTGGATTTTTAATGCCCTTTCATTTTGCTTTTTAATTGTCCTACATTATCTATTTCCTCTTTCCCATCATTCTACTGGATTAATTGAGCTTCCTTACTTTTTTCCAAGTTTCTGCTCAGTTAGCTAGGGAATTAAACCCTCTTTATTCTCTTAATTGTTCCTTTTGAAGTATTTTCATGCATATTTAATTTATAAAGTCCAAAGTTAATCTATATCTTTAGCCTCAAAAATTCTGAGGTAATTTTATTGCTCTTCTGATGGACACATTCTCCCAGTTATGTGCTATTGTCCACACGGTTTTATCTTATTTGTTTTTAACCACAAAAATTAGATATTATTTAATGAAAATGTTTACTTAAATTTATGCCACTATTTACCAATTTCTTTGCCCATTACCCATTTATCCAACACATATTTTTTGCATGCCTACTATGGGTCTGGGGACTCAATCAGTGAACAAAATGAAGTCCTTGATCTTTAGAGACTTACCTCCCAGTTCATATAAACAATTCCTTCCTGCATTCCATATCTTTCTTCTGGGATCATGCTTCTTCTTTTTCCTGTATATCTCTTAGAAGTGATTGAATGCATTACCAGGGTTTGTTGAAGCAATTCTTTTCGCTTTATAGATACATTTTTTTGAGATATAATTTACATGCCATATAATTCTCCCATTTAAAGTATATAATTAAATGATTCTTAGTATAGTCACAGAAATGTGCAGCCATCACCAGTCAATTTTAGGACATTTTCAAAAAGAAAATTTGTATCTGTTAGCAGTCACTCCCTATAGTGAGTTGAATAGTGTCCCCTTAAATGCTATGCCTACCTAGAACCACTGAATATGACCATATTTGGAGGTAAGGTCTTTGTACATGTAATTAGCAAGGATGAGATCATACTGAATTAGTTTGGGTCCTAAATTCAATGACCTATTTCAATGCAGTGTCCTTATAAGAGGAGGAGAGGACACACAGAGATAAACTCAGAGGAAAGATGGCTATGTTAAGACGGAGACAGAGATGAGAGCCAGAACCATGAAAGCCCAGGGATGCTAGTAGCCACCAGAAGCTAGAAAGAGGTACGGAAGGGTTCTCCCCTGGGACCTTCGGAGGGCGTGTGGCCCTACTGAAACCTTAGATTTCTAACTTCTAGCCTCCAGAATTATGAGGAAGTCAATTTCTGGGGTTTTAAGTTACCCAGTTTGGGGTAATTTCTTAGAGTAGCCATAGGAAACAACTATACTATCCATTTCTTCTTTCGCCCAGCCCCTGGCCACCACTAATCTACTTTCTCTCTCTATGGATTTGCCCATTCTGGACGTTTCATACAAATGAAATCATACGATATGTAGTATTTTGTGTCTGGCTTCTTTAGCATAATGTTTTCAAGGGTCCTCCATGTTGTAGCACATATCAGTTCTATTTTTATGGGCAAATGATATTTCATTGTATGGGATATACCACATTTTGTTTATCCATTCACCAGTTGATTGACATTTAGATTGTTTCTACCTTTTGGCTATTATGAATAATGCTGCTATAAACATTTGTGTACAAGTTTTTGTGTGGACATGTTTTCATTTCTGCTGGATATATACCTAGAAGTGGAATTGCTGGGTCACACGATAACTCTGTGTTTAATCATGTGAGGAAAGGTCAGACTGCTTTCCAAAGTGTCTGCATCCCTCACTGTACCTTCCCACCAGCAGTGTATGAAGCTTCCACTTTCTACACATCCTTACCAACACATGGTTATTACCCAATTTTTGGTGAAGCCCACCTAAAATGAAGTTCATTATTGACTTCTTGATTCTAGCCATGCTAGTGGTTGTTAAGTGATATCTCATTGTGGTTTGATTTGCATTTCCTTGATGAGTAATCACGTCCAGCATTCTTTTGTGTGCCTATTGGCCATATCTTGCTTGGAGAAATGTCTTTTCATTTCAAATCCCTTACCCAATTTTTGAATCAGCTTACTTGCTTTTTTATTGATATGTTGTAAGTGTTCTTTGTGTATTCTAGATATATGCCCCTTATTAGACACTTGATTTGCAAATATTTTCTCTGATTCTTTGGGGTGTTTTTTAGTTTCTTAATAGAGTCCTTTGCCACACAAATGTTTTTTAATTTTTATGAACTCCAATTTATCTATTCTTTTTTGTTGTTCATGCTTTTGGTGTCATATGTAAGAATCCATTGCCAAATCCAAGGTCATAAAGACTTACTCCTATATTTTCTTCTAAGAATTTACAATATTAGTTCTTACATTTAGTTCTGTGGTTCATTTTGAGTTGATTTTTCCATATGTTCTAAGGTGAAGATTCAACTTTTTTTTTTTTTTTTTACATGTCACTATCCAGTAGTCCCAGCATCATTTGTTGAAAAGACTGTTCTTTCCCCATTTAGTAGTCTTAGAGGCCATAGACACATAATTTTCTTTCTGAATTCTCAGTCCTATTCTACCGATTTACCTGCCGATTCTTATGCTACCATACTGTCTGGATTATTATTGCTTTGTATAAGTTATAAAATCAAGAAGTGTTATGCTTCCAACTTTTTTGTTCTTTTTCAAGACTGTTTGGTTATTCTGGTTCCTTTCTAGTTCCATATAAATTTTAGAATCAGCTTGTCAATTTCTACAGAAAATTCAGCTAGGATTTTGTTAGAAATTGCATTAAATCTGTAGATCAATTTGAGGAGTATTGCCATCTTAACAATTTTAAGACTCCCAATCCATAAACATTGGATGTTCTCACATTTATTTAGATCTTCTTTAAGTTTTTTCAAGAATGTTTTGTAGTTTTGCGCTTCTTTTGTTAAATTTATACCTAATGTTTTGTTCTTTTTGATGCTATTGTAAATGAAATTGTTTTCTTAATTGTGTTTTGATTGTTCATTGCAAAAACATAGAAGGGTAATTGCTTTTTGTATATTGATTATATATTATATTCTTTGCTGAAGTCATTTATTAGTTTAATAATTTTTTAGTTGAGTTATTAGAATTTCGTATATATAATACAAGATCATGTCACCTGCAGAAAAAGCTAGTTTTACTTTTTTCTTTCAAATCTGGATGCCTTTTTATTTTTCTTGCATAATAGTCATAGCTAGAATTTCCAGTACAATATTGAATAGAAATAATGAAAACAGACATCCTTGTCCTCTTCTTGATCTTAGGAGAAAAGCCTTGTTTTTTTGTCAGTAAGTACAATTTTAGCTGTAGATTTTTCATAGATATCCTTTATCAGGTTGAGAAAGTTTTCTTTTATTTCTTGTTTATTGGTTTTTTTTTAAAACCATGAAATGGTGTTGAATTTTGTCAAATGCTTTTTCTTCATCTATTGAGATGACCTTGTGGTTCTGTTTATTCAATTGATATGGCATATTACATTAATTGATTTTTATATGTTATAATAAACCAACCTTACATTTTTTGGATAAATCCTACTTGGTCATGGTATACAATTCTTTCTATATATTGCTAAATTTGGTTTCTTGGTATTCTGTTGAGGATTTTCGCATCTATATTTATAACTTACTGGTCTTTAGTTTTCTTTTCTTGTGATGTCCTTGTCTGTTTTTGGTATCAGGTTAGTGTTGGAGTCATAGAATGAGTTGGGAGGTGTTTCCTCCTCTTTTCATTTTAAAGAAGAGTTGCTATTAATTCTTTAAATGTTTAATAATTTCTGTTGGTGAATACATCTGAGGCTGGGCTTTTGTGTGTGTGTGGTAGTGTGTTGATTACATATTCAGTCTCTTCATTTGTTACATATCTATTCAGATTATCAGTTTCTTCTTTTGTCAGTTTTAGTAGTTTGTGTCTTCTTAGGAAATTTGTCCATTTTATCTTAGTTATCTAATTTATTGGTATACAATTGGTCTTAGTATTTGTTTATAATTCTTTTTATTTTTTCTTTAAGCTTGGTAGTAATTTTCCTCTTTCATTTCTGATTCTGCTAATTAGAGTCTTCTCTCTTTTTCCTTGGTCAATGTAGCCTAAGGTTTGTTTATTTTGTTGATCTTTTCAAAGAACCAGCCTTTGGTTTCACTGATTTATTTTTTCTGTTTCTCTTATAACTATTTTTTCTCTAATCTTTATTATTTCCTTCCTTCTAGTTATTTTAAATTTAGTTTGTTATTCTTATTCCAGGATCTTAAGGTGGTGGAAAGTTAGATTATTGATTTAAAATCTTTCTTCTTTCTTAACATACACATTTACAATGATAAATTTCCCACTGAGCACTGCTTTAGCTGCATCTCATAAGTTTTGGTGTGCTGCCTCTTTATTTTAATTCATCTCTAAGTGGTTTCTAATATCCTTTAAATTTCCTCTTTGACCCAATTTATTAGTTTTTTGTTTGTTTGTTTGTTTGTTTTTCTTTTTGGTATGTGGGTAGCTCCCTGACTGGGAATCGAACCCAGGCCGCAGCGCTGACAGCGCCAGCGCCAAAGCCTTAAGCCACTGCACCATCAGGGAACTCCTAGTTTTTTCTTTATAGATCAGCCTTTTGGTGTTGTATCTAAACAATTATTACCAAACTCAAGGTCATCTAGATGTTCTTCTATGTTATTTTCTAGAAGTTTGATAGTTGCATTTTACATTTAGGTCTATGATCCACTTTGAGTAAATTTTTGTAGAAGAGGTAAGTTTTGTGTCTAGTTCACCTTTTTTTGTATGTGAATGTTCAGTTGTTTCAGCACCATTTGTTGAAAAGACTGTCCTTACTCCATAAAATTGCCTCTTATTCTCCATTCAATTGTATTTTGTTACTATTGTAATTTTTGTTATTTTTATAGTGGTTCCTCTAGAGCTTGTCCTGTACATCCAAACTTTTCAGAATCAGATTCAGATTTACATGAACTTAATTACGGTGAGATATAGAAACATTACTCCTTATTTAGCTCTAGTCTTTTTTCTTCCTTTTTTTTGTGGTAAGATTGTTATACATATTACATCTATAAATGTTACAAACCCAACAATCCATTGTCATAATAATTTTTTGTCTTTTAAGGAAGCCGAGGGAAAAAAGAAAGCAAGTATTTATCGTAGCTTTTGTTATATTAAGCTTATTTAGCATGTGTGGTACTCTCATAAGCATATCATCATTTCTGGTTCTCTTCATCTATTCCTATGGAGTTACCATCTGGAATCATTTCCTTAGCTCAGTACAACTTTGCTCGTATACAGCTCTTTTCTGCTCTTATTGGTAAATGTATCACATTTATATGTGTTATAGGCCTAATAGTTCATTATATACATATTGCTTAGACAATTGTTTTATAAATCATTAAGAGAAAAAGATGAAAAACATACATTTATACAGGCATGTCTCAAAGATATTGCTGGTTTGGCTCCAAACCATTGCAGTAAAACAAATATTGCAATAAGTGCATCACACGAATTTTTTAATTTCCCAGTGCATATATTAATAAAAGTTACCTTTATACTATATTGTAGTCTATTAAATGTGCCATAACATTAAAAAAATCAATGTACATATATTAACTAAAAAATACTTTACTGCTAAAAAATGCTAACCATCATCTGAGCTTTCAGTGCGTCATCATCTTTTTGCTGGTAGAGGGTCTTACATTGAATTTGTAAAAAAATATGTATCTGAGAAATGCAATACAGTGAAGCACAATAAAATGAGGTGTACCTGTATTTTATTTTGTAATTATATAATTAGTTTTCCTGGTGCTTTTTATTTTTCATGTGAATTCACATTATCATCTGAAATCACTTCCTATCAGTCTATAGAACTTCCTTTAATATTCCTTGTAAAGCACGTGTGCTGTTAACAGATACTTCAGTTTTTGTTCATCTGGGAATGATTTTATTTAGCTTTCATTTTTGAAAGATAACTTTGCTGAATATAGGATTCTTGATTGAAGATTTCTTTTCTTTGATACTTTGAATATGTTGTGGCACCGTCTTCTGGCCTCCATTGTTCCTACTCAAAAGTTAGTTGTTGATCGTATTGGAGTTTCCTTGTAATTGATAAGTAATTTTTCTCTTGTTTCTTGTCTTTTGCTTTAGTAGTCTTACTATGATGTTTCGATTTGTAGATTTCTTTGCATTTATCTTACTTGGAGTTCATTGCTTCTTGGATGTGTAGATTATTGTTTTCGATAAATTTGGAAATTTTTCAGTTATTATTTCTTCACATATTTTTTTCTATTCCCTGACACCATGAATGAAGTACACATATGTTGGTGTACTTCACAGTGTCCCACATTTCTCTGCTGCTTTGTTTATTTTTATTCACTTTATCTCCTTTCTTAGAACTGCATAATCTATATTAATGTTTCTTCAAGTACACCAATTATTTCTTTTGTCAGTTCAAATTTCTGTTGAGCTCCTCTAGTAAATTTTTCATTTCAGTTATTGCACTATTCAATTCTAGAATTTCTATTTGTTTTTCTAAGTAATTTTTATCTTTTCATTGATACTTTTTACTTGAAATAATATTGTCACCATACTTTACTTCTTTAACCATGCTTTCTTTAGTTCTTTAAACATTTGTGTAATGGATACATTGAAGTCTTTGTTAAATCTTACACCTGGTTGCTCTTACAGGCTGTTTCTGTTGCCTGCTTTTTTATTGTGGACAAGTCCTATCTCTCCATTTCTTTGCATGTCTTATAATTTTTGTTGGAACGGGACTTTTTCTTTTTTAGGGGAGAGTACGAATGCAGTACCCCACTACCACAAATTATGCAGTTCTGTTTCCCACATTTGAGGAAATCGCAGGGGTCAGCACATCCAGAGTGCAATGGATCAGCCTCACCCTGGGAAAACCACTGTCGTGATCATGCTATCTCCCCTGCTAGGTAAGTATGGAACTGGACTTCTTAGATAACTTATTGTAGCAACTTTGGGCACTGATTCCTCCACTCCACAGTTTATTATTATTGTTATTTGCTTGTTTGTTTATTTAGTGATTAACTGGATCATTTCAGTGCTATTTATCATCACTCCTTCCTAGTGTTAAGCTTCTAATGTTGCTCCTCAGGGGCACAGCCTTGGATGTACTCAGATTCACCCTGGATGACAGCAGTTTTTGGCCCTCTTTGTCCCTTTCCCTGACAGCACCTAACTGTTAAGTTCCACTAATTGCTGGCTGATTGCTCTGTTGTTTTACACAATGCCTGAGGGCATAAATTGTTCTGTAGATTAAACAAATCAAATTTGAGATTTGTTCTAAACCTAAGAAGGCTCTTCATAGCTATCTCTTTCTCCCGGTCTCTCAGAAATACCAGTCAGCCCAGTTTAACCTGTATGTCGAGTGTATTTACTACCCTCCCTCCAACTGCATATCAACACAACCTCCATTGTTTTTGAGAGTACCTATAGCCTTGAACTGCTCTACACTGTGTTGCAAATAAAGTCAGTACCTACAGGAAGAGATTAAGAGTTATTTGTTTTATGGTTTGCTTCTCTGTAAATCTCTGAGTCTGGCTCTGGAGAAAGCAGTTGTGGGCAATGGCATGATTTTCTCTGAGAGACACTCCCATTTTAAGAGTTAACTTCTTGGTGGTAGAGGAGGGACAGTAGCCCTATGTTTTCTTAGCTTGTCCTTGAACTGCTTTATAAGCTAGGTCAAGAGCAATCAGGATCCCAGTGCTTTCAGCAGTGCCACACCCAGGATAGAGCCTCCATCCCACAAATGGTGTTTGGGTGGAAAAAGAGGCTCCCACCTCTTGGCCAGTCTTGTCTGGAACTTTGCCTCAGTAACAGGCAGCTGGGGCAGCATGGGAAATGCTACACATCCTGCTTCCATGAGAAGGTAGTCCCCCTTGACTGGCAACTGGGGAAGAGTGAGCCCTATGCTGTTAGAGTAGAATTTTCATCTTGCTGAGTGGTGATGGGGGAGGAAAACATGGTTGAAATACCACAGAGTCTCACTGTTCTTACTAAATTTTTTTTTTTCTTTGAGTAAATGTTTCTTTAATTTCTGTATATCCTTGGGTGCATTTTCAGAGACTTTAAATAGTTGTGTTTGTGGTTTTTTGTCATGATTCTCACCAGTTTTGCTGGGAAATGGATCTGCAGAGCTCCTTAAATGTCACTCTCAATGCCCACTGAAAGTTAATTCTTTCTAATTCTCCTTTAATCTAAAAATTATTTTAACCTCAATTGTGAAAAATGTTTTCTTTTTTTGTGGGAGTGATAGGATATAACTTTGGGTTGACAGTTCTTTTCTCTCATCATTTGCTTTTCCACTCTCTTCTGGATTTTCCTGTGGTTGAGGAGTCTGCGGTCAGTATAATTTTAATTACAGTGATCTGTGCTTTATCTCCAGATGCTTTCCCACCTGCTTTAGACATTAAAAAAATAAATTTAGGTTTTAAAATGTATAATATGCATACCAGAAAATTTACACCTTTTTAGGTGTAAAGTTCTCTGAATTTTGACAAACATAACTTATTAGCCATCACCAGAATCAAGATAGATAATATTTTCATCATCCTAGGAAGCTCCCCAGTGCCCATTTGTAGTTAGTTTCCTCCCCCATTTATGATCTTTGCAAACACTGATCTGTCCCCATAGTTTTTCTCTTTACTGGATGTCATGTAATTGAAGTTATATTATATATGTAGTCTTTCAGTCTGGATTCTTTCATTTAGCATAACATTTTAAGATTTATCCATGTTGTGTGTATTTTTAATTTGTTCCTTTTTATTGCTAAATAATATACAATCATATGGATGTACTACAAGTTGTTTATTATTTGTTGAAAGACATTTAGGCTGTTTCCAGTTTTTGGTGATTTGTGAATTAAGCTTCTATAAATACGAACATGTAGGGCAGGCCTGGGCAGGTTTTTTCAGGGCAAGGGCTACTTTTAATTTTCTCCAAGTGTCATGGTCCAATAGCTATTCATTTTCACTTGCTGAAGTACATACAGCCACCTTGATTGTGAAGAGCCCGTTCTTGCTTCTAGTAGCTAAGTGTGTGCGTGTGAAAAATGTGTTTCTTTTACATTTAGCTGCCTAGCTGCTAGGTCCTGGTGTAATGTGTATCCAGTATAACACTTTTTTCTTAATTTAGGCAGTCACCCCAAAATTGCTTGGTGGTCTATTGGTGGACTGCAATTGATATCTTGCCCAGCCCTGATATAGGGCTTTTGCAGATTTTGTTAAAACATATGACAGAGACCTTAAGGAAGACAGGAATTGGGAGGTACTGGCATTGGAGCTCTTACACACTATTTCAGTCATGAAAGCACTACCGAAAGAACTTGGGGTAACAACAAAGCGCTATGGCAGTGTTTCCCAACCTTTTTCCAAATTCTGAAATTCTGAGTAATAAGGAAGCTGAGTGAAGCATCCAACTGCCCTAGGCAGGAATAGGGCCCCAGATACAGTATCGCAGCTCAGAGCACATGTGCATGCACGCTTGCAAATGTGGGCCAGAATGGTTGCCGTGGAAATGAATTGCTGAAACACAGCCTGTAGTGAAATGCTGGAGAAGGGAGAAAGGCAAATTTGAAGGCATTTGCCCCAACCAATGTGAGCGGCCTCGGCCTGCATTCCATTGGCCTCCCCTGTCTCCTTGTGGCTTCCCCAGTGAACTGCAGGAAGTGGAGAGATCAAGGACTGCCATGCTCCGCCCCCAATGTGATAGGCTTAAACACCTCCTCTCTCCCAAAACTTGCCCCCCGCACAGCGCCACCTAGTGTCTGCTCTACAGCAAGACACCACAAAAGTACTAATCAGAGAAAGAAAGAGATCTCCTGGGCTCTGCTGTAAATAAAGCCCTCATGCCAAAGAAGAATGACACAACAGACAATATGAGTACCTTAGGATTTAAAGCTGCTCAAAAAGAAGATGAAAAGTCTCCAGAAAAGGGTGTTATAGATCTAGAAATTTATGAACTAAGTGACAGATAATATAAGGTAGCAGTTCTAAAGGCTCTCAGAGAAATGAAAACATATTGGCAGAACACCATAGCTGAGATGAATGATTTCAGAAAGGAAATCTGTGAACAGAAGGAACAGTTTAACAAAGAAATTCAAACTATAAGGAAGAACAAGATGGAATTCGAGAGATAAGTAATACAGTAAGAGAAGTGAGAAGTGAAATAACTGCCATAGGAAATAGGGCCAGCCAGATGGAGGAAAGAATTAGTGATATTGAAGATCAGAACATGGAAACATCTCAGAAAGAGGAAGGTAGGGAATACAGGACCAAAAGGATTGAAAGAACTCTGCAAGAACTATCTGACTCCTTGAGAAAAAAACAATATCAGGATAATAAGATTGGAAGAAGGAGCAGAGAACTCTATGGAGAGCATACTAAATATTGTATATTGTATTGTATATTTTATACTCTGATCACATAGTATTTTAGAATTCCAACCTCTGAAGCCATTGGGAACTCTAAATGTTTTGTTTGTTGTTTCCACTGACTCTTGCTTGTGGGGTTTCCTCCCTCAGGTGTTTCAGGTATTTGGATTGAGAATTCATATTTGGCAGAACTTAATCCATGGGAAAGCCTGAGGTGAGGATGTTTTCCTCCAAAGAGGAGTTGCATTTATTTAGTTTTGCCCTGGGTGTTACTAGTAACCTGGGACCCCTTTAATTTAATTTCTGAATTTGGGATTTAGCAGTTGCACAAATATTTGAATTCATAGCCCAGATCCACATATAAATAAACTTAGTGATATAAATTCTCATGTGAGTTTTTCTCTTTTTCCTTAGTAGAGACGAATTTTGTTGTTGCCTCTCTTTGCTATAAGCAGGGAGTGTTTCTTCTAGGCTACCCTGTCACAGATAGCAAGGCCCTTTCAGGTTCCAGATTTATGTGGGGTGTGCGGGTCCCAGGTTCAGAACCACCAGGGTTACCTTTTGAGGGACCATGACCTAGGTTTCTGTTCCCCATGCAGCTGGCTGGTGAGCCTCAAAGGTTTACATTCATGGAATTAGTGTTTGTCCTCAGAGAAGTCCCAGACACTGTAGTCATATGAAGTCTGTCCAGAAAGTATCCAGCCATGCAATATGAAAAAATAGAGGCCTTTATGGCGGGATTTTTTTCTGGACAGCTCTTGTATATTACTGAGATTTTAGAAGTCTGCACATTTTATTTTCTGGGATGGAGAGTGTTATGGAAATTTCTTGTACTTTTCACAGCTTAGCCGTGCATTTAAAAAGTATTTTTGGTAATTAATCCAATATCTGGATGTTTTTTTCAGTGAAATGACTTTTTAGAATATTTAGACAACTATCCTGTTGTAAATAAAAATTCTACAATTTATTTATACATTTAACTATTGAGTATTTAGGGAATTTCAAATTTATTTTTTCTTAATACCACTGAAAATGTTATTGGTATTGTCTCCTTGTGTAAATATTTATAAACTTTTTCTAGGTTATGTGACTAAGGTTGTTGGAGCACAGGGATGACATGTTGGGCTTTATGAGAGATGGCCACATTGTGTTCCAGAATGCTTGTGACCTGTTATCAGCAATAAGTAGTCAGTTACTGCTGCTGAACATTGCTGCCAACACATGGTACCTAAAAAAAAATACGACATCTGCCTATTGTTTAAATTTACTGTCTTATTACCAATAATTGAGCATCTGTTCATATTTGTCACTTGAAATTCCTTTTTGGGTATGGAGAGTTTATGTCCTTTTTTCATTTTATACACAGTTTTCTTTTTCCCATTGATTTATTAGACATCTTTATGTATCCCTTTTCAGTTATACAAGGGCTGTCCAGAGAAAAATCCAGCCATAAATACCCTATTTTTCATATCATATGGCTGGATACTTTCTGGACAGCCCTCATCTTCTAGAAATCTTTTCCCCTTCTGTGTCATGCCACTTTGTTTAACATACTGAAGAGATTAATTAATTTTTTCCTTGATGGTTTATGACTTTAGGGGTTCTGTTTATGAACATCCTTATAACCCTGAAGTAAAAAATATATTCTCCCATGTTCTCTTACCACTTTCATTGGATTCTTACTGCTGAAAAGGTCTTAGACCTCTTCAAGATCTGTGATTTAAATCCTCCTTCCTTTCATCAAGTTTATACTGAGTAAGGAGAGATCCTTTGGGGGGAAGGTGGGGAAAGGTGTCAGGATGGTTATTAAATTTGCCCATGGGCCATTTGTTACCTGGATAAACTCCTTTCACCCTTTGAGTCTCAGCTCAAAAACTCTCTCTCTTTTAAAGCCTTTACCAACCCAACTGAATTCAATTCAACATACATTCACTGAGCACCTTCCATTTACTTGGCCCTCTCCTTGGACCTTAGGACACAGTGTTGAATAGAATTTTATTTAGCCTGATCTAGGCACCAATTCTTCTCAGAACCCTCCAATGGTTCCTATAATATATCACACAAAGAAGTCAAAATCCTTCCATTCCTGCCATCAGGATCTGGCATGTTCCTCCTCTCCTCTCCTTGCCCCTCACTCCGGTGACCCCAGCCACACTGATTTCCTGCTGTTTCTATGACCTTGCAGGCATTCTCCAGTTTTAGAGTCTTTGATTTTGCAACTTCCTCCGCCCAAGTCTTCCTACCTCCAGCATCCTATATCCACATAGTCTGACCCCTGAGTTCTACCGTGTCTCTGCCCAAATACACATTTCTAGTAGGCACTTCTTTGAACAAAAATATTAAACACATAAAATAAAAATAATAAAAATTAGAAATAAATAGCACACACAGCCTTACTCTCTGTCCCCCTTAACCTAGTTAATTTTTCTCCCCAGCACTTATCAATATCAGACCTATTGTGGATTTCTTTCTATCTACCCTCTTGAGGGCCAGGAACTTTGTTCATGCACTGCTAAGTCACCATTACCTAGAGCAGTGCTACTACAGAGTGGGTACCCAATATATATTTATTGACTGCATAAATATATGCATGTAGGAGTGATTGAATGGCAGGTCTACAAGTGGATGGGCAGCATAAAAACACTGGTGATATTAGAAAAAGAGTAAGTACAGAAGGGAGGAAAGACCATAAAGAAAGGAAGAGGGCAGGCCATTTTTGTCCCATTTTCCCATCTTACTTAGAGCCTTTGAGGCAGCCAACCCCCTTGGCACTGGATTCCTCTATTGTCTTTGGTGTTAGCTTCCTTCCTGAAGGTGGCTCTCAGTAGAACTTCTGGATTGACAGCTTAATGAAGCCACTATAAGTGGTTTGCTCCTGTGTCACCCAGAAAATGGAATCACTTTCCAGGTTGTTCTTGGGGGCAGGCTCCTCTCAGAGCTACCAGGAGAGGGGAAGGACCAGGAACTTTCTGTACTTAGACTGAGAACCCAGGAAGCTGATCTAAAAGATATGTGGTCTGTGAGAGGTTTCTCATGGTTTATCATTTATCAAAGCCAGACTACAAGGAAGTCAGAACCAAATGAGGTGGAACTTAGTTGGAATCTTAAGATTTAGCTCTTAACTCAAAACTACTAGAAGAAATAATACAAGTAAATTAAATCTCAACTTTTCTTGGTTGTTGTCTTTGAGTCACTAATTTACACTGACAAGTACTTCCATTTTTATGTGCATATTTAGAGACATTGTTGTCTACTAGAATATAAACTGAAGGAGAGAAGACATGCTCATCTGTGAATCTGGAGGCAAAATATTTAGTCAAACTGTGGCTTACAAATGGTGGAGATGAAATAGTTAAAAAACAAAACTCCAAAGAGGAAGGAAGTAGCCAAAATTTCCCCCCAGCTGTCACAACCAGATATTATCAAAGAAACACGGACTTCCAGGAAAATTTTCTAGCCTACACTTTGTCTATAAATTACTCATTTTCTTCTTAAAGACAAGGATTAATCTTTTCATCACAGGAAAGAAAAAGTAGCCACATTTTGCAGCACTTCTGTGCTTCTGCATTTCCTTAGATTTGTGCAATGGCAATTAAAATGGGAATAGACCTAGCAACATTTATGATCTCTAATTGGTTGCTGCACATGGTTTAATCAGTCAAGAACAAACTAATGCCTAAAAAGTGTTTCTCATTTGGGTGTACTTTCTTCATCTTCATGCCTCTTAAAGTGAAAATAATAAACGTCTCATTTACAGAACGTAACTGGTTAATTAGGTGTCAGTAAACCTCTTGGAATATGTTACTATGTAACTAGAGAGAGACATATTTTAAATAATTTAACATATAATGGGGAAGGTAAGGATCCACAGATAGACACTGTATTTGCAGACATTTACCTAATTTTATTGAGTCTCATTCTTTTCAGAGAGAGTATTAGAATTCTGAGTCAATTTCTATAAAATGGTGCTTATTTATTGGTGATTTTCTAGGATGACATGTTAGGTCATCTATAAGATGAGAAGAGAAATGATGGAGGAAAAAGGTGAGGGGTCAGCCCACAACCTGAATCTTCTATTTAAACATCACACGTAGTATTCATTCATTAATTCACTAATCATTTATTGAACATCTGCTGTGGTCAAATACCACGCTCTGAGCTGAGGACTCAAAGATGAATAAGAAAAAGCCACATCCTTGAAAAGGTGTGTGATCTGGAGGAAGTCGAACTGTACATGAATAATACAGGGAGGTCAGTGCTAAGAGACAAACGTACAAGTGTTGTGAGAGGAGGAAGGAATGCATGACGAACTGTACTTGGTGGGGAGGCAGGGCTATCGTTATTCATGAGTCTTAAGGGATCCATGATTCAGGGAGAAGATAGGAGACCAGAGAAGGGCATGTCTGGGAGAGGAAATATCTGCAAAGACACTATGGTTTGAAAACATGTGGAATGCTCAGAAGGTGGAGAGGAGCTCAATGAGACACACAGGTAGGATTGTGTGTGAGGAACTGAGACGTGAGGCTGGACAGGTAAGATTTCACTTTCTCTTGGAAGGAATGATTTGATTCTATTAAATGGGTGTGTGTGTCGGGGGGGAATGATTTGATCAGAATCTAATAGGAAATCATAGAAATGCTTAGTGAATAAGACACTGAACCTCCAGAGATAATTGAGCAATTGCCCTTTAGAGTAGCTTTTTGCGATGCTCATTAGAAAAAGTAATTTTTGTTCAAATAAAATTGGAGGAAAACTTCATACTGGGTTCTCTCACAGACACACTCGTATATACCAGAATTTAAAGGACAGTGAAGTTATAATTCAGTTAATTATGATTTTATTGAAGTAAGAGTCAAGAATGAACATACCTCTTCTATGTCTTACTCGTCTACTCCATTTCTGTAGTCCCCATCTCTCCTAATCCCACTTTTAACACCCGACTAAGATGGGCGAGTAGAAATAGGGAGGCCACAGTTTGAAGCCCAAAGCCTTTACAACACAGAGAATGGTTTCCGTGGTAGGAAGCTTATGCTATGTTTCTTGTGGATCCAAACAGAAATGTGCTTCCCCCACCCCCACTGATTTTGAGTAGTTGTTTTAAGACCTCAGCCACCAAACCTAAAATGCAACCCAGAAATCCAGAACAACCTGCACATCCCCTGGGAGGCTTGGTCTGGAGACCCACAACTATGACCCAATTGACCATAATTTCGGATTGTTGGGCTGAGAAGGTGGTTGAAGCCTGGGGAAGAGTGTGTGTAGGCACACACAGTGGTTCTGAAAGATGCCTGTATAGTTTTTGCTCAAAGTTTTGAGGTTTAGTTCAGTTCAAGGAGCATTTATAGGACATTCATGGTGTGGTAGAACCAGATACTAGGGATATAATAGTTTGCAAGGTAGACATGGTACTGTGGATGAATAAGTACAAAGAGATACAGACATGTGTTATGATAAGACACTTAGGAGATGCTAAAAGGCCATCCCAGACGAGAGGACAGCACACAGCGTGCTGATTAGAGAAAATGAGTAGAACCGTCCAGCCCTTCTGTGTGGAAGGGTGGATAACTGCCCTGACTCATCCTGCTCTGGTGAAAGCAATGCCAAAGACATGCGCTGGGCAACAGAAAATCAGTAAGCCAGCGGTGGCTTCTTTTCTCAGCTTTTCCGAGGATCTAATTTAATGAGAGAGCACACAAAGCCAGTGGTGGGGGAATCAGTGGTGCCTGGCGAGGCTCAGGGTGAGGAGCAGCAGCGGGGTGTCTGTGGTGCGAACTGTGACAGCCCTGACCGGGTTCTAACAGGCAGTAATGACAGCTGAGTGTTGTGTTGGTGCAGCAAGACAGCTGGCAGCTGAGAGAGGGCACAGAGAGAGTGAGAGCAGCATGGCACTTCCGGGCAGGGCAGGGCAGCCTGAACAACACCTGGGCTCGTGAAAGCATTACCTGGGGTACACGTACTCCTTCAGAAGGGGAGCAGTGAGGGAGATAGGAACTAACCCTTCTAGGGTTGGATCTCACCTGGAGTGAGACTCAACTTATAGTCTCTTCATGAGGTTCTTTTGCCCCTTTACTCTGTGTGCCCAAACAACTAAGGTGATGGGATATTTGTTTTAAATCATTAACTGAACGCACAAAGCCTAAATAATATGGTGATGAAGCTACAAAAAGTAAAGTATATCTTCGCCCCCTTTTGTGAACACTTTCAAAACATCTCTCAGAGCATTGGTGGGAATTGGCATTTCACAACGATGATGTTCCTTAAGATTGCTGTTAGGACCAGCAGGTGAGGTCCTGTGGTAATGAGGTTCCCCGGTAACGAGGCCCCTCAAACCTGTTCGAGACACACTCTAGACCAGTGTTCTGTAGTGTACCAGGATGTATTTAACAGGACTTGGGTGTCTATCTGCAATGTTGTGATTTGTACAGCAGCAAGGCCATGTGAGCTTGGCAGCTTGAGATAGTTGTAATAGTAACAGCCAGTGCAGATCTTGAGATGGACTAAAACTTTCTTAGAATGAAAGGTGCTTAAATAATCTGCTAGCACTGCCTCTAAAATACACAGAAGTACAGAAAGTTCATTAATTTACTAAAAGCTCAGAACTGACAATGTCCTTTCATAAAGATGCTTAGGAAGAAAGGTGTCTAGAAATTTCAGTAAAATGAGCTGCTGTCACTGAATTTAGTTTTAGAAACCAGAATCCAAGCCAACACCTTCATTCTCCTTTATGCTAAAAACATCGCCCCTCTCCTGGTACCGTCATGGATTACTGGCATGAGGATGTAATTGCTGTAGAATACAGAGCAAAACAATCGTTTTGACAGACTGAATACTTGGTATGTATCAAAGAAATACTTGTCCAGTACTGACCAAGTTCGAATTACTCTTATCATCATAAAAGCAATAAAATTTACCAATCTTTGTTTGAGACACGTGGCATACTCACCCCAGATCCTGGCAAGAGGGCAAATGGAGGCCCACACGTTGTAGGTCTAAAAGGTATAAACCAAGCTAACAACTTGCTAAACAAAATATGTTCCATCTTCTTCCATTGAGGAATGTACTTTCATGATTGGAAGGTGAGGCGACGTTTAAAATTCTTGGACCCCTTCGTGTTGTACACCTGCACACCCCCACCCTGACCCCAGGCCACTTCTCTTCGCTTTTCGTCCTGTACTGTGGGGGCCTTGTGTCATGTGGTCCATGTGGACACCTTGTAGGTAGACACATGAAAGCTCTGTCCGCCTTCCACTGCCTCCCGTGCCGTGTCCCTGGCCACCCACAGGGCTGGGAGTGGCTGTTCTGGCTGTCCTGTTCACCCTTGGTTCAGACCCAGAGAAGAGATGAGGGCAGTTTGGGAAGAGGATTCAGGGTCATTTAGGAAAACAGCTCCAGGGTCTTTGGTACCTAGAGTGTGCCCTGGAAGGGAGGTCGTGAGCTCCAGGTTGGCGTGTCCCTGCGGCCGTAAAAGGAGGGCTTGGCCAGAGAAGAGCGAGGAAAGGATGAATCCAGGGCAGGGGCCTTTCTTGCCCGCACCATCGGGTGGGTGCTAGGTAACTCCCGTGTACCTGACTAGCACCCACTGAACTCAGCCCACTCCTTTATAGCAGCGTTCTACTTTCCTGCAGTATCTTGTTTACTTCTCTGCAACAATTGCTTTTATGGGTTTCTGGACAAACACCAGGGCACGCCATTAGCCACGGGAAGATAGCCCAGGAGAAGGCAAAGTGGCTTCCAGATATTACTGGAAGTAGGGGTTGCAGAAGGGATGTTGGAAGCAGGGAACCGATAGGAGCCTATCTATTAGGATCCTTCCTCGAACATGGCAGACTTTGTGTAGACCTCCTTCTCAACATCGCCTGTGCGTCCTGCTCGTTGGCCATCACCTGTAAAAGATACGAGCAAGCCTGATGGTGCTAGATCGTCTTATGTCTCTCTGATAGGCATGTCTTAGCTCTTGCCTTCAGTAGCTCCCTGTCTGACACCCCAATTTCTTTGTGGGTTGAGGTCTGACCTGGATCTCCTGAAACCTGGTATGTGCCTTTTGTGCACAGAATGTCAGTTCATCTTCCTCACTTACCTTCTATTGAGTGACTGACCCAGGGGTGGAGTGGGGAGCCAGCCACACCTGAAAAATGTGCCCTTTGGAACCTGGAGATTTAATTGCTCTGTACTTTACATTGGATTTTACTATCTCGACCAATGTAACCAGAGACAGGAGAATAAGGCGATTGTTGACATTTCCTCATCTCATATGAGCAACTAGCAAATGAAAAGAAGAACGGCCCTTGTCTGGTGGGTATGTCTCCCTCTCACTGCTAGTGTGCGCCTTAGCTCATTTCCTGCCAGGGAAATTGCAGGTTCCACCTGTTTTGGAAAGTTATGAATCATATCAGTGACTCAAAACCAATTTGGGGAGAAACAAAAAAGCTAAGATGGCCGTCTATAAAGACTCAAACGTAGTAGCAAATATGAATTATTATTCTTGGAACTTTTGGCAAACACTAAAACATTCATTCATCACAGATTCAGCAAAAATATGTTGAAGCAAAAATATGCTCAGTGGAAGGTGTCACATGTAAGGGCAACTAAATACTCTTTCCTGAAAGATGCATAGGTTTGTTTTATTTTTATTTAAGTTGGATTCTTATTTTCTCACAGGGGAAACAAAACGTACAAGCAGTAGTTCCTATCAATTTGTCGACTATACTACTATATATTTTTAAAA
This sequence comes from Lyroderma lyra, assembly GCA_004026885.1. Lineage (NCBI taxonomy): Eukaryota > Metazoa > Chordata > Mammalia > Chiroptera > Megadermatidae > Lyroderma > Lyroderma lyra. Next base: position 43,568 of record PVJL010007277.1, read on the forward strand.
GGAATTATAGAGTTCCTCCATGCAGAATACTATGATAATGAATTGAAATGTTAAACATTTATTTTCTAAATCGCAGAGCTGGGAGAGGCCTTGGAGATTATACATCCAACATTTCAATTTCACTAATTAGAAAGGGGGTCCCCAAGAGAGGCAATGGCTTGCTCGAGGTGGCACAGCGGGTCAGCCTGTGGCGAGAATGGTGTCTGGATTTTCCATCGTTCTGTGAGTAAGTGCGTTCTCCAGGGGTGAGCATGACAGTTATTATTTATTTATTATGAGAGCAAGGCACTTTCTCTGATGCTGTAGTACTTGATGTCCACACATCTTTGCAAGATAGCTCTTATTATCTTTATTTTCGAGAAAGGAAAGGCAAGGCTAGAAGAAGTTGACACTTAACCAATGATTTCCTGAGGCCAGTGGCGAGGCTAGGATAAAAAAATAACACGGCAAGAACCTTATCCTCCAGGTCACATTGTTTCCACAATGAAGCACCGTTGTACCCTACACCACACTGCCAGGGAACGTTTTTGTAGCGTTGTCATCTTTTGTTGTATAACCAAGACCAAATGGTAATACACGAGAATCGTTTCCATATTGATATTTTTGTCTTTTGAGTCATTTGTTCTTTCATTCATTTTTCTCTGTGCAAAGCACTGAGTTAGATGCTATGGAAGGTGAAAAGAACGGGTGACAGAAACCTGCCCCTTAAGATCTCCAATGTCTGAAAGGACATATAGGATTTCTTCACCAATAATTATAGTATAAAACAGAATCTGGTATCAAAGGAAGTAGAAAGTGGCACAGGAATTCCTGAGCTGGAGGAAAATAAGATACTTTTGTACAGTTTAGAAGGTGTAAGAACTTTGCAAAAAAAATATCTTGGAAAGGTTATGAGTTGTGCTCTTTGACCTGTAGGTGGGGAAAGAGACCTCTTATGGAGATCTCCTGTGGGAATGGGCATACAATGCTTCATCAAAGAGTAAGTGGAATTAATCAACTTAAGGGGAAGATGAAGAAATTTGGATTTTTTAAATGGGTCCTTGGAAAAAAATAACAAAAAGCTTCTAAACTTCTGACCAGTGACGTCTCCTAAAATTTAGATGCTAACTGAAATTTAGCTAATAACTAAAAATACATTGTATTCCATTTGCTGGGCTCTCACCTGGAGTTCTGTACATTTGGATGAATTGTTACGTAAGTCAACAGTTAGATTCAGATAGCAATGAAAAAAGCCAGTTGAATAGCAAGCGCATCAATTGGGCAAAGTTATTTTTGCTGAGATTTTTTGCAATGCTAAATGGCTACCCTGTGGAGAAATACAATTGAAAATCAAGTATGTCAACTTGTGAAAATACACTAGATCTTCAGGATGTCCATAGATGGAAAGCAGGTAGGAATTGCAAGTCAATCGTGATCTGTTTTTTTTTTTGTTGTTGTTGTTCACAACCTAATAGCACAATGAATTCTAATTCTATTTTTGAGATTCTTTTAAAAATGAAAAAAAGAAAAAGAAAAGCACTATAAACAAAAAAGGAAAGCATGCCCTGAGATTAGGTAAATTAGAGCCCGTAGCCATGGGAGAAGGAAAATTTCACTATCCCCTTGAATGCTGTCTGCAGATTCGTGACTGCCGTGCTCACAGCCTAGTCCTTAAGGTTAAAGGTAAAAGAAGAATAATGACAACTTCGAGAAGAGGCGTAAAGAGGGCTCCCCCACATCTGTGATATTTCATTTCCTTGTAAGTATCTGAAGCAAAGAACGATCTGCATGGTGGTGCCTGAGGCCTGTTTTCTTCTCCCTCCTCCGCTGTCTGAAATGCCTCGTAGTGAGGCACCTGCACGCCGGCTTTATGGAGCCGGATCGTCCTTGAAAGTCATGAGTCGTTGTGCACGCCCGCTCTCCCATCAGTGTTTTGATTTACCACTGGGGACATTACGCCCAGGAAAGGCCGTGTGAGATGACTAGACCTGCTAGCCAGTTGGTGGCAGTGGGGCGGGGCAAGAGCTGTCTGTTCCTCAGCACTTACTGACGGTGTTCTGGGGGCGGGATGGGGTCATCTCCCTCCCAGGGCAGGGTCCCTTCACTGCTAGACATTGGCTAGGCTCATGCTGAGCTGGTTTGGCTACCAGCGAACCAAAGATTGCCTTTTTCAAGAGTCCAGGAAAGGTGTCCCAGCCACAAAACCGGGGGAACCTCTGATGTACTTTGTGAAATGTCACACAAACGTAGAGTTTCAGAGATACAGGGAGGACAGGCCAAATGTATGAAAGCAAACTAGGACAGCTGACCATCTTTTACTTAAAACTTGTGCTCCCTCTGTCTCACATACGGTTTTGATGTGACAGCAGGAGATTTAACTGCAGAAAACCTTCCCTAAAAGGATGGTTGTGAAGAGAAAGCACTTTAGAAAATGTCCAACTCAGCCACGATGCTCTCAGTCCACCATTAGTGTCCTGTTAGTCTCTGTTGAGCACAGTTATTACATGCTAGGCTTGGGGTTCCTCATAGCGATCAGATATAATTTCAGGAAAATGTGCAAACTAGGTGGGGAGTGTTCTTAATATCTGATGTGAGAGACGGGGTGCTTCTAATGAGACAGTGACTGTGCCAGCCATTTATTCCTGTAAATTATCTTTTTTCATTCTCATACTGTTCTTTAAGATAGGGAGTTTCTTCCCTATTTTAATTATAAAGGAAATAGGCTCAGAAGTTCAAATAACTTGACAAAAGTCACTTGATAAATGGTAGAAACAGTATCTGGACCCAGGTCTGTCTGATACCCAGATTATGCTCTTTAAAAATATCTCAAACCAACTCCCCTTCCTTCATCATCATCTTTGGCAATTTGAATCTTACCTTACGTACTTTTTTAGGGAGATGGGGGACGGATAGACATATTAGAAGGGTCTAATGACAGCGTTAGGGCTGGAGTAAGGTGTCCCTTCTCCTTTCCAAGTCTGGTCCTTCTGCACCCTGTGACCTCCTGTCTCCTTGAGGACACTGTTCATCGTGTGGCACCCACTCTCCATTGGCATCGTCAGCACCCCCTCAGTGAACAAGGTGTGCAGGCCTCTCTCGTCTTTTGAGGAGCTGCTCTGTGCCCCCGCCCTGCCCGCTGACTATGCCCAACATGGTCGCTGTTTGTCCCATGTGGCTGGTGAGCCCTTGAAATACGGCTAGTGTAGCTGAGGACCTGTATTTTACGTTTTATTTTATTTTAATTAATTTTCATTTTAACTTGAAAAAACTGAAGTAATGTGAAATAACTTCTCATTACATACAACTCAGCCACTTAGGCAGAACTCTATTTCACTTTAACCCCTGTATCCCATAAGATATGATTGTATTGTAGTGCATGTGTTGTGTGTGTGTGTGCCTATGAGATCTAGGATTACACATAAGTACATCATCTGTCTAATTCATCAATGGAATGACTCAGAATGACATTTTTCATGTACCAGTGTAACACTCCAATATGTTTATTTGAATATTTCATGAAGAGAGCACAAGTTATAGTGATACCTAGATGAATCATAATTGGTAAATACATTTAAATATTATTATTATTTGAATTATATGTTTAAACCTTCTTTGAGTAGTGTAGCTTATAGTTTTTGGTGAATAAGGCTTGTATCCTGTATTAAGTATTGAAAATCGTAAGGGACAAATCTGTAAGTATAGAAAAATTTAAATCTAAAATGAAAGCATACTTACTGCTGCAGAGTTGAGTAGTGATGTGGAAGCTAGTCCTACAACCGGACCAGCGAGAAAAACAACCGTAAAGAGGTTTGTCACAGATTTCACCATCTGGGGTAATTGGTGGCAGAGCGAAATGCAGGAGCTGTTCTGTGAAAGAGGCACCTGGGTTGTTTCCGTCATGCGCATTTCCTAAAGTGGGTGTCATAGAACATTAATCTGTGTATAAAAGTAAAAGAGGGTTTGTGTTCAAATAAGTTTGGAAGGGATAAATATTTTGTTTCTTTATTGGAGATTCACAGTGTAAATTAACATATTCAAAGCATTGCAATGTCTGGTAACAAGGAAAATTTTTAAGCTTGATTTAACCCAGGAAATGTTGAAAGCTTGATTTAACTCAGATTTAAACCTGTGTTACCATTAAAGCTTGTATGTTATGATGTTTTAATCTGGTCAGATCATGTGTTAGAGGAGGACACTAAGTTTGGTGACCCTTGTTCTCATGCGGTAGATAAAGTGCTGGGCCGGGAGGTCTTGGCGGTGCCCTGACAGACAGGGGGCGTGCAGGCAGAATTCTCGAGCCTTTGATGTGATGTATGCAGAAGAACAAATACAACTCAAACTCAATAAATAAAGCTCCAGGAAGCTGAGAATACGGTGATTGCTTTTGACAGTGTCACTTGGAAGTGACAGTCATTCTGGAGGGTAATCAGTCAACAGGTACCATGAGTCACAGGGAGGATTATATATTTTGATCCACTGGGAATTAACCCAAAGAACAGTTCCGAGGAGTTTTTTAAGCCTATGCAGTGGTGCCCAACCTTTTCCCCCTTGTAGACTCCTTTTAAACCTATTTCTGTAAATTGTACCCCTTGTTTTTAAAACAGCTGTTTTTAAATACTGCCACTTTTGTTCAGTGCCTATCTTAATATGAAATAGTGGAAATGAGGTAATAAGTTAGGAAAGAAAAATTACTACACTGAAAGTACAAACCACAGATTTAATTTTACAATATTTGTAACACAGTTAAATATTGATAATGATGATCAAGTATTTAAACATTAAATAAAGAACTACTTGAAGAGAATCATGGTTAAAGACAATGCACTTACTTTTACTCAGTCAATAACTGATCAAGCAGTCTGGCTACAGATGTATTTATATGTTTGGAGAAGTTCTAGAAACTTTGCAAATGGATTATTCTAAAACTGTGTGTAATGACTGACAGAAGAGTGGTTTGGGGGAAGGGTTCACAGCCACGCCCTCACCAATCATCATTCGCTAATGGGGGTCTCAATTTGAAATATCTCCATTGATGGTGATTTTCAAACTTAACATTTATTTTTCCATAACTAATGTTTTACTTTTTTATTTTTACTACTTTACTTGTTTTTTCACCATTACTGACTATATGTGCCTACCCCAGAACACTCAGCACGTACCCCCGGAGGTACACGTACCACTGCTTAGATACCAGTGGCCTAAATGTTCAAATGTAATTATGCAGAAAGCAGGGAAAATTTCAGGAAAATTGTTTAAGAGGAGGGAAAAGTGTAAGTAAATGGATACAACCTCCCCATGAACTACTACGTAGTCTTCAAAAGTGATAACCTGAAGATCATGTTGTTATGTGAAAAAGTATATATGACAAGGACATTCATTTCCCCCCGAATTCATGGGCTCCCTGTTTCAGACATGTGACATCTGAGCCAAAAACATGGTTTCTCAACATTTCCTTAGAATCATCCCATTATGTCGAAAGCATTATTGAGCAACATAGAATTTCCTGACAATCTTGGAGAAATTAGGACTAAAAGCTTCTTCTCCAGTTTTCATTACCGTATTTTATTCTCCACCCTAGAGAAAGTCCCTGACACAAGTTTACTGTGTACCCTTCCACATTTTCCATCCATATACAAACATATTTATTCTTTTTACATACGAGGTCTGGCTCAGCTCATTACTGAATATCACTATGGTCACCTTCGAAGCATTCCCCTTGGGAAGCTGTGCACCAACGCCAGAGCCTAGTCCACCCTTCAAAGCCATTTTGGAATTCTTTTTCTGGAATGGTCATGAGGGCTGTCATCATATGACTCTTGATGTCCTGAATGTCATCAAAATGTCTTCCTTTCATTACTTCCTTTATCTTTGGGTAAAGAAAATAGTCATTGAAGGCCACATCAAGTGAGTTGGGGGGGGCGGTTCCAATACAGTTATTTGTGTACTGGCTAGAAACTCCCCCACAGGCAGTGCCCTGTGAGCTGGTACATTGTCTTCATGCAAGAGCCTTGGGTTGTTGGTGAAAAGTTCAGGTCTTTTTCATCTAACTTTTTCACACAGCCCTTTTAGCACTTCCAAATAGTAAGCTCGGCTGACTGTTTGTCCAGTTGGTACAAATTCATAATGAACAATCCCTCTGATAGTAAAAAAAGGTTAGCAACATAGTTTTGACTCTTGATTTGAACTGATGGAACTTTTTTTGGTCGTGGACAATTGGCTGACTTCCATTGTATACTTTGATGCTTTGTTTCAGGGTCGGATTGGTACACCCATGTTTCATCACCAGTGATAACACGGCCCAAAACCTTACCTTGCCTCTCCAAAAGGTCTTGCAAAACTTGGACTCTCCTTTGCTTTTGTTCATTCGTGAGCTTTTTGGGGACTGTTTTTGCACACATCTTTCTCATGCCAAGATTTTCAGTTAAGATTTTCCTAACTGTTTATCAGTATTTACTTGGTCTGCTGTGCTTCTCACAGTCAGCTGATGATTTTGACGCACAATTTGATGAATTTTCACAATGTTTTCATCAGTTCTGCTTGTTATTGGCCGCCCTGACCTCTCTTCATCAGTGACACTTTCTCTCCCATCTGAAAAACATTTAATCCATTTGTACACTGCCGTTTCTTCGTGGCATTATCCCCATAAACTTGAACTGACATGTCCCTGATTTCACTTCTACTCTTGCCAAGTTTAACAAGAAATTTAATGTTTGTTCATTGCTCTAATTCAATGTTTGTGCCATTGTAAGCTCCAAAATTCTTGCAACAGCACAAAAAAACAAACAATAACAATAATGAATGCCACTCAGCAAGACACGGCCACACGTTGACATGAACACAGCTGTGAGACATAGATATACCAAGGTTATGACACCTTATGGAGTTGTTTTTGTACAGTACTGCCAACAGAAGCACACAGTAAGTTTGCGAACTTAACTGTCAGACCTTGTACATTGGCTCATACTACACACAGTACTCTCTAATTTGCCTTTTCTGTGTAATCCTATCATAGACACCTTTGCACATTTGTAGACCTGTTTCCTTTCATTGGCTGCATGTTCATTCAGGTATTCTACAATGATTTATTCAATCATGGATATTAATGGACATTTAGTTGTTCCCAATTTTTTAACATTTTGAACAGTTCTATACACACTGATCTATTCTGTCAGTGACACCCTGCTGATCCAGCAGGATGAGTAAGAGGTGCTGAGAGTATTGGAGCCTTGGTGAGGCACATGTGCTTCAGAGGATGAAACATAAACTCTCCAAAGATTCAGGGACCTGTGATTCAGGAAGGTTTTCAGGGGTCCTGTGGACAGGGGCGTGTTGGTACATACCCTTCGAAGTAAACACTAATTACTGCATCTTGCATCCCCTGATACAAAGAAGAAAGCCCAGTGCCTGGTGGGCCTCAGTGAGGTCTACAGGCTATCCATTCTACTCTTGGGACTATGGCTACAACTCACCATTAGGAGGCCTGGAAAGGTTGCCAGTTTTGAGTAGGTCCTGGTGTGGGAAAGGGCACAATTGAGTTGTGCAACCTAGCCGATCCCGTGGTGTCAAGGTGTTAGTGGTTGGAAAAGTTGCAGTGTGGTTTTATGTCGAGCCCCGGGTGGCAGAATCACAGAGCAGGACTCTGGGGTTCTGAAGCAAGGCTATGCCATTGCCACAAAAATCCTGTGCCTTTTGAAAGGCAGCTCCTGGCACATTATTGGGTCCAGGTGGAGATGAATGGCTTGCATGTGGGGCACCAGGTAACTTGGTGACTAGCATTGCCAATTAGAACGGATGTGTAAGAACATAAAATCATGAAGTTGGACAGGCCCAGCTGCAGTCCATCATAAGACTGAGACGGTGCGTCTGGGGTAGAACCTGAGCCCCCCAGGAGCCTTCCCTCCTGCCTAGCTCAGGATGTCTCATACAGCTCCACCCCGCTTTCTGTCTCTAAACTCTTGTGCATGCGGGGTCTCTGCCTCTCTCGTGTTTGTGTACACGGGGTTCCCATACATATGTATGCATTAAATGTGGTCACTTTCTTGTGCTCATCTGTCTCATGTCGATCTGATTATTAGACCAGCCAGAAGCACTGAGAGGGTAGAGGAAAGTTTGTTCTTCCCTCACATTGTGTAATTGGGATCATACGGTGGGTAATTACCTTGAGATTAGCTTTTTTCATTCAGCATAATTCCTTTGAAATTCATTGAAGTTGTTGTATAGATCAACTTGTGTAGTATTCCAGGGCTGTACCGTGGTTTGTTTGAACTATTCACCCATTAAAGGATATTAGGACACTTTTCAATTGGGGACTGTTATAAATCAAACTGCTATAAACATCCACGTACAGGCTTTTGTGCAAACCTCAGTTTTCTTTTCAGGGGGGAAATGACCAAGTGTGGAATGGCTATGTCGTAGGCTAAGCGTGCGTCTAGCTTTGTGAGACGCCACCAGACCATTTGTCCAGAGCGGAAACAATTTACGTACCCCCCAGCCACACGGAAGCAGTCCCATTCCTCCCCATCCTGGCCAGCATTGGGTGGTGTCACTGTTTTTTATGAGTCATTCTGATGGGCATGGAGTGACATCTCATGGTTTTAATTTACAATTCCTTGATCACTAATGATGGTGAACACCTTTTCGTGTGCTCATTCATTACCTGTATATCCTCTTGGGTAAAACGTCTCTTTATGACTCTATCCATTTAAAAGTTGGATTGTTTCCTTTTTACTCTTGGTGTTGAAAGCTTTTCAGTTTTTTCTAGAAACAACTCTTGTGTTGGGCATGTGATTTGTAAATATCTTCTCTCTGTAGTTCATTTTTTTAATTCTCTTGCGATCGTCTTCCACAGAGTAGAAGCTTTTAATTTCAATGAGATCCAATTTCTAATTCTTTTTTTCTTTTATGAATCATGCTGTTACCTAAGAGGCAAGAGTCCCCTTTCGAGGACTCCACATGGGTTCTTTTCCCATTAGGTGGTGCAAAGCCAATTATAAGACCAAGAGTGAGTCTTAACTGTGCAAGCTTTATTTACTAGCTAGAGAATGCAGGAGCCTAGCTCTCAAATCTGCCTCAGATAGCTCAGCATTGAGGAGCTAGTGGTGTTGGGTCTAGGTAGATGAATGGGGAGAAATCTTGTTTTTTTTCTGGGAGGCAGTAACCTTCTTGGAATCAAGAGTTCCACCTTTTCATCTGGTCATTTTCATGGTGATTGTCAACTGTCATGGTGCTGGTAGATGTGACATTTAGTATGGAGATTAGATTATAATAAAGTTTGAGGTCTTCTGGAGGGTCACTATGGTGGCTATCTTAGTCTTAGCTGATTTTAACCGGTCCTTTCTTGAGAAGGAAATATTAACTGTAGGCCTTCCTGCTCTCAAAGATAGATAGAGTTAGGGTCCAGTAGGAACTTAACAGGGACAGGAACTCAGCTAGGTCACACAGGCCCATTTGTGGGTAATAGTGTTCTTGGCATCAAGTCTAAGAACTCTTCGTGTAGCTATAGTCCTGAAGATTTTCTCTAATTTTTTAATAACAGATTTAGAGTTTTATATTTGTTCGTTACCCACTTTGAGTTAATTTTTGAATAATGTACGAGGTTCATCTGGGATTCCTTTCTGCTGATGCGTGTTCTACTGCTCCAGCACCATTCCTTGAAAAGGTGATCCTTTCTCATTTGAATCACTCTCCCATCTTTGTCAAAAATCAATTGCACATATTTATGTGGGGCTATTTCTGGGTTCTCTTTTCTGTTCCATTGCTCTATGCATCTGTCCCTCCATCAGCGCTATGCTGTCTTGATTACTATAGCTAAATAAGCCTTAATATCAGGTGGCATGATTCCTTCCACATTGTTCATTTCCAAAATTATTACTCTAAGTCCCTTGCCTTTCCATACAAATTTTAGAATAAGCTTGTCTACATCTTACTGGGGATCACTGCAGGAGGTTTTGATTTAATTGGCCTGGAACAGTGCCCTGGAATCAGTAATTTATAAAAGCCTACCAGGTTGTGAACTTGGGTTAAAACCAGACACACCTAACGACAAACTGTCCCTGGAGAATACATGACTCACGCATTGGCTAGGAAGTTTGAATAGGTGGGATCTGCTAAGAAAACGAACCATGAAGTGCCACTTTATAAAGTGAAAGGAGGAGGGAGAAGTAACAATTTCTTAGTGGCCCCTCGTCCACTGAACGCTCGTCCGAGTAAGTGGGAGTCTAAGTTTGAAAAAGTAACTCAACTAATTTTAATGAATGAAGTTCCAAAGAATGGAAAGAATTGGTCTCCAGCCACAGATTTCTCACTTGGCCTGAACACAAAAAAGACACACCTATTAGAGGCAAATACTCGATAAAGGTGTGGTGCAATTTAGGAACGTGAGAGCATTACTTCCTCTGTGCTGGAGGTCATAAAAAGAAGTATTGAAAGGTTAAAGGTGGGTCAGCTCAACAAAATATCTGGCCTCCTGAGTGACATTCAGAAGCTCATCTGGAATGAAATCAATAATGGCGGATGCAGTAATACATTCGTTGTTATTTTATTTTGCTTTTTAACTGAAAAACCTTTTAGTGGTATCCCATGTTCATTTGTGTTACTACTTTTCTTTCAGTTTGCCTATAATTTGTAGCAGCCATTGTGAATGTATGATTGAGGGGAAACCTACTGTCTTTACTGTTGATAATCTTCCCCCCACTGCAATTAATACGTATTCTTCTCTAGCTATAGAGAAGACAGGATGATTAACACAATACCATTTCAGAACAAAAATACAGTCCTTTTCCTGTCTTCACCATCTTACCAAGTAGCTGGCACCACAAAAATTTGGGTCTGAAAACAGGTTGGGGAGGCTAAGTGTTTGTTAGCAACCACATTGACATTTCTGAAGCCTGCCTTCTGCACTGGCCGCAGTACCAGGATACAGAAATCTTTTTCTTCACGTTTTCTTCCTCTTGTCCCAGTTATTTGGCCATCCCTGAGCTATTAATGTCTTGTGGATGGGAAAAAAAAGGACGAGTTCTCTGGAGAGTAACCTCACAAGCTGATCTCATAAATTCCTGACTGGGCAGGTCACGATGGGTTCCCACGCCCGAGCCTACAACTTCAGTGAAAGGTTTGAAGCCGGGCCTGTTCATTGCTCTGGTGCATCCAGGTTAATGCACCTTTGAAAATACCAGGCGTGGTATCCCTGGAAGGGAATAGTAACCCTCAAGAGAGCTAACCTTAACTATCCTATAATCCAATCCCTGCCTTGCTTTCTCCAATGTTCCTTTCATTCCAGCCTTAATTTCAAATGCTTGTACTCTGTTATTCTGAGGAGCCTTTGAGATCTTGCTCCCCGGCAACGGCCATCGGTTTGGCTCAGAGAAACTCGTAAGAATTTCCTACAGGTTTGGATGTTTCTGACGCAGGCACCCTGACACGTCCCATGTTGCCGCCTCTTCTGCCCCCTCCACAGTCCCTCTCCGTTGGTCACCTTCCCTGGGCCTTCACCTGTGGGACTTCACCCTGTCACCTCCTCCTCTGCACACGTCCCCTTTCCCGTGTCCTCTGGGAACACCACTTTCTCGGGGCTGCCCAACCCCCACATCGGTTGGGCCCTCCCCGTGGGCTTTCATACAAATTACCAGGTTGTTCGTACGAGCACAGCAGTGATGGGGCTAATCCTGAGTGCTAAGTTTCCACAGCCAGAGATTTTGTAAACCCGGGTCCAGCTGTGGTGTCTGTTGTGGGCTGTGTCACCTGCACGACCCAATCTGAGTGCTGCTGCCCTTTCCGCAGGTTCATCTTGTCGCTGAAGTTCCTCAAGAACAGGGACCGTGTCTTCTGTTTTTTCCTGCGTTTTCCATAAACTTCATTGAGAATGAGAAAGGATGTTATTCAGAGACTCAGTGTCAGTCCCCAGAAGGTTAAAGCCAAGCCCACTGCAAAGGGTTAAAGCCAGGCCCGCTGCCCAGGCTTGACCTTGGTATAATCAGTCCCTGTCTGGGCTGAGGAATTCCTGGGGCTGACAGTTACTGTGCATGTACCGCCTCATGTCACCATGAAAACCCAAACAATTGCTACTGGGCAGATGCGACAAGATTCCACTTCTGTTTGAATACGTAGATATAGTCCCAGGTGCACAATAAAGTGGCTTGCTTGCTAGTGTACCACCGCCGAACCCTGCCCTGCCTGGAAACCTTGGGAGAAGGGAGTCTGATGTGAACAAAAGGGGGGTGTTCGGAGTCTGTAGGTAGGGTGATGGTCCTCCACGACATCTACAGTCTAAGCTCCGTCACCTGGGGGTGTTTTACCTGACTTAGCGGGGAGGAAGCAAGGCTGTTGATGGAATTAGCCTTGCAGAGGTCGCAGTAAAACAAATGGCTCCATGTGGTTGTATGTATCCAAGAGGTACGTTCACTACTAGTATGTGCTGAAATGAGAGAAAAAAATTAAAAACACTGCAAATAGAATAAAATACATGACTTTTTATTTGTTTTTAGTTAAAATCTAAAAATTAATAAAGAAATATAAAAATATAAAGAATAAAAAATTTTCTTACCAAATAACAGGAACAGGCATATTGTAAAAAAATACAACCAAAAAATGTCTTTAACATTAATTAATCAGAATCTTCAATAGTTGGCTTTGCAAAACGTTTGCAACAGTCACCGCGAACAATGTTGCTATGCTCAAGACATACATACTTTTCACAACTTTTGCAAAACTATTTTGATAAGCGACTGGTTTTGGATGCATTAGCACGTAACATCTTTTCACTTCTTGTAACACACGTTATAACCAAACTGACGGCCTAAACATCATGGCTTACCATTAGTTACTTACAAGTGTGCAGCAAGTCATGACCTTCAACCTCTGCACCTGATACATGTGAGCATATTTAAGGGAAGAGTTTGTTTGTATCTCTCAGATCAGCTGTGACCTCCGCACAGCTGTTAACCAGTTGACCTGAAAGCAGGGACGTTACCCAGCTGGGCCCAGTATAATCACGAGGATTCTCGAGGATGAAAGAGGAAGGTAGGAGAGTTAGTATCAAAGTGACGTGATGTGAGAAAGACTAGATCAGCCATTGCTGGCTTTGAAGGTGGAGGGGGCCCCTAGGCCAAGGAGCGTGAGCAGCTGCTGGAAGAGAGAAAAGCAAAGAAAACAAATTTCCTTGTAAAGTCTCCGAGAAAAATTCTGCCCTCCCTACACCTTGATTTTAGCCCAGGGAACCCCATTCTGGGCTTCTGACCTCCCGAATTGGAGATAAACAATTTCTGTTGTTTGAAGCCAGAAAGTTTGTGGTAATTGGTTATAGCAGCAATAGGAAATGAATACAGAGTCTGACAATCTCTTAACTGCCACTTATTAGCTTTATATCAGTTTTGGCAAGTTACTTGACTGCCTCATCCTCGAAACAGGAATAATGACACAAACTCTGAAGGACTCTTGTCTGGATTTAATGAGGTAGCAGTATGTGAATGTCTAGCCCAGTGATTCCCAACCTTCCTAATACCGTGACCCTTTAATACAGTTCCTCATGTTGTGGTGACCCCCATAAAATTATTTTCATTGCTACTTCATGACTGTAATGTTGTTACTGTTATGAATCATAATGTAAATATCTGATATGTGTTTTCCAATGGTCTTAGGTGACCCCTGTGAAAGGGTCGTTCGACCCCGAAAGGGGTTGCGACCCACAGGTTGAGAACTGCTGGTCTAGCCCAATACCCAGCATACAGGTGATGCTTAAACATTAACCCTCTTTCCCATAGGAATGATCAGTTCTAACCTTTACTTGATGTAGCGGCTTCTAATATAATATCCTTCATTAATGGTGAGTCAGTCTTTTCTTGAATACCCCAAGGGACAGGGAGCTCACTCCATGAAGTTGATTTTCAGAGTTATAATTGTTACAAACCCTCTTCTCCATAGCTTTTATGTACTAGTTTCATTCTGTAATTTGGAGTTAATTGGAATAATAGTCACAGGGAGACTACCTCATAAAGTGCTTTTGCGCCAATTAGAAATAAAAGGCTCCCTCCCCCTTTCCAAGGCACTTTGGAAAATGGTTATAATGTGCCAATTTTGTAGCTCAAGGCATTTTGTTGCCACCAGTCAGAAAATCGTTGTGCTGGAGTACAGATCTATGACGACTGTGGAGTGAATGTGCCCCCTGAAATGTAGCCCTTTGTACCATGTCCCACTTGCAGGTCTAAACTTGGCACCCTTGCGTGACTGCTGATTTATACGGTACTTTACATTTAGACAAGTTTTCACAGGTAATTTAATTCACAGTAGTCTGTAAAACAGGTACATATAATTATCTTCATTTTCTAGATGTGGCAAGTGAGGTTCAAATTGTTAAACAATGACGAAGATCACATAGCAGGGTAGTGGGTAACCTTTCAGACCTCTGACTTTCGCTGAATATAATTCCTGTTCCTCTAGTTTCATATCATTTGTGGTGTCAAGCGCATGTCTCCGTGGTTTTGGACAAGTCACTGACCAAAATGTACATGAGGTCAGGTCTGTTGAAGAAAGAAGGGGAATCTACTGAGTGACTGCTTAGTGCCTGTAGCTTTGTTTGATATATAATTGTATTCTCTTGAGAAGAAAATCATTCTGTCCATTTTATGGATTGGGAAATAGACTCAGATGGTTACTAAGTTGCTCAGATTCCCAAAGCCAGCAAACTGTGAATTTAAGTCCTCTCTTTCCCTTCTCTATATGCTGCCACATCTTATCAGGCAAGCCTCAAATAATTCTGGATTTTGGACTTTCTGTTTATTTCTTACAGGCCAACCTCATATTTTTGCTTCTGTTTGTTTCCTTCCTTCCACCTCTCCTGAATATTGTTTTTAAAAATCTGAGTTGAATAGAGTCTGCAATTGAAATCATGTCTTTAGCTCCTCCCCCCACTTTTCAGTGATCATTTGCAATTATGAAATCAGAATTCCTCTCCTGAATACTTCCCGAGAGCCATTTTCCATTTAGAGGAGTACTTGCTGATTAATTGATAGTAGGCACTCAATGATTATTTTTAGAATTTAATTTAGCGATTCCCAGGGAGCTCGCATACTTGATAAACTGTATAGTCACAGGAATTTTAATTTTATCGTTGCTTTCATTTGAGGATATATTTTAAAGTCCTGTTTTTCTCCACTCAACTTATATATCACGAAATGAGGGAATTAAGAGTGGAAATAGCTTTCGTGATTGATTAGTTCATCCCTTTCTCAGATCATTCTGCTAGCTAGTGAAGACGTCAATATTAGAATTAGAAAAATGAGTTCAATTTAACAGGGATAAATATATCCGAAATTTAGAGCCGTAGTGGACATTTGTTTTTATTGAAAACCTGACATCCATTCTCCCCTCTTTGGATAACAGAACCTTATTTTCATTCTTGAAAAATTACTCCACCACCACTTTCAGTCAAGAGAATTGGGTTGCCCGAATTCAATTCCCAGCTCCATATATGGGCACGTGGTACTGGCTTGGCCAATTAGAGTGGTGCATCCTTGCTTGGTTCAGAGATGAGCCAGTGAGGCTCAATCCTGAGATTCCTGGTGGGGGGACAGAATCGCTCTGGTTGCTGAGAGGATAGGACATTAGCCTGGAACTGCAGGCAGCCATCTTATCTTTAGGGGATCCTTGCATGAAAATGGAACCATCATAGAGGAAAGCAAACCCTAGAGATGGCAGAAGACCAATCCTGAAAACATTGAGACCCTGGATCTAGATGCATCTGAAGTGCAAAGACACTTGAACTTTTCAGGTAGCTGACTAGTTGGTTGTGTAAGCCAATAAACCTCTGCCTTTACAAATAAAATGTCTAAGGATACTTCAAATGGGATGTCTGTCAGTTGGAACTAAAAGAAAAAATGAAAATGACCAAAAAGCTAATTGATAAGCAGTATTGAAGAGACATGGCCTCATAGCTATTTCTGTAGAAAAGGCTCTGAGTAGAAATTTTTACTCAGATTACATTGAAATCTGATTTCTTGAAATACATAATAGTAGGTCTTAATTCTATACGAAGGAACCAAATGATATAATGTAACTATTCTTCTATGTGGCAGGAATGTTTTTAACTTCTAGAAACAGCTGATGATAATCTCCATCTATACTGCACTGATTATTTCTCTCTTGGAAGATTGTTTTCAGTTTTGTGTAAAAGTTTTTAAGGAAGACAGGGACAACCAATAGGTTCTCAGGAGGAGGGTGACTAGGAAGATTGGGATCTTAAAAATCACACTGTTACTGAAGAAATAGGAGTTTAGCCAAGAAAAGGCAAGGCTTAGAAGAGAGAGAGATGCTCTCAAAGAATTTTAACTACTATCAATTGGGAGAAAATATATTTTATTTAATCATTTTCTTTTATTTGGCAGAACTAGGAATAGTGGTCAAGAGTTTCAGGAAGGCAGACTTTAACACAATATGAGCAAAAATTATTAACCAACATACCTTTTCTACAATGTCTGTCATGGGTTGCATGTGAGCCCCATATGTTAGTTGTGTTCTTGGAAGAACCAGTTGACACAAAAATGTTTCACCTTTTTAACAGAGCCGTTCCCCTTTCCCCAGTTAATAACTGAAAGCCAACTGTTTGTACCTCCATCATTGCATGGTTTGGATCATTGTGGGGAAAGGGCATTATAAATATGTGTCCAATAAATGTATGAATAAAATTATTGATAGTTTTAAAAATCTATCTTCTCACTTCAGAAACAATGTTCTACCTCTCTTAAGACTTTGTGAATGGTTATTAATTGACTCCAGTGAGCAAAATAATTAATTTAGACTTTTAAGCTATAATGATAAATGTATGACAGGACCTGACCTCTGTCTTCTAAGAAGAAATTAAATATGGTCCTATTTAATTAGTTTTCAAACATTTTATTTAAACAGTTCCTATATCCTATCACACTGCATTCATTATAATAATGTGTTTAATTCTCCCAATAAAGCACTTCAAGGAGAAGACTATGTCTTATCATACACTATGAAAGTATTAGAGGTTCTAGCCAGCTCAATAGGATAAGAAAAAGAAATACAAATATAAGGATTAGAAAGGAGAAAATAAACTATAACCTTTGTAAGAAGATGATATGATTTTCTACTTAGAAGACTCAAGAATTTATATACCAGTAAATAAGATTAATAATACAAATTTAAGTTTGCTGCATATAAGATAGAGCAATTTAAAAAGTACCATGTATAATGTGTACCCACGTTTTTGGCCCAAACTTTCAGGGTAAAAATTTTTTGTTTTAATTTTTTAATTCAAATTTTTTTGTTTACGTTTAGGTACTTGTTTTTTGTACTATAAAGGAATTTTAGCATTTATTTTTTAATATATTATGGTACAAGAAATTTTATGTAACAAATAATTACAAAACCAAGAAAGATACAAGGTACAAGTTATTTTATGTATGAAAATTTTAATATTTAAAAAATTATCATATTTTAGGGTATTATTTTGCATATGGATATGATATTGTTATTGATTTCTAGAGTTACATGTTTAACTCATAAGCATAAATAAAAGAATTAAAAACAATTATATAGATAAGCAATTAGTACTACCAGTGTATAATGCACATCCTTATATTTCTGTCCAAATTTGGGCAAAAAAGTGTGCATGGCAAAATACAGTAAATGGAAACAAACAGAACATGTAAAATAAAATAAAAAAGAAGAATGCTTATAAGGAAAACAGAAACATACAATACCTAGAATAAATCTAATAAAAATGACATTTATATAAAAAAGTGATAAAGTTTTGTTGAAAACCTTAAGATCTGAATAAATAGAGAGAAATACTATGCTTACGGGGCAAAGGACTCTATGTATTATAAAGATTTCAGTTCTCCACAAATTGAGAATTTCTCCGCAAATTGAGTAGATTCAATACAATTCTAACTAATTCTCAGTAGAGTTTTTCATGGAACCAACAGACTGGTTCTAAAATTCATATGGAAGAAGAAGGTTCTAGATTCATCCAGATGCTCCTGAAGAACTTTGTGGTTAACCATGCTCTACCAGGTTCCAAGACTAGTAGTAGATGTATTGTAATTATGACATTGTGGTATTGGACCTTTCTGTCTAGCTAGACAAAAAGACCAGTAGAATAAAAGACTGCTTAGAAACAGATCAATGCAAAAATAAAAACCTGATATATGATTGAGCTGGATCAGCAAGAAAAAGTTTTAAAAAGCTCTGGAACATCTGATAATCCATATGGGGAAAAAAAATGAAACCTGAATTCTACCTCATATCAAACCTAGGAATTAATTCCAAATTAGACAAGTACTTCAGTATAAAACCAAACTTTAAAAAATTATAGGCAATCAAGATGTCCTTCAGTAGGTGAAAGTATAAACATCTGTAGTGCATTCATACAATGGAATATTATTCAGTGATGAGAGGAATTGTCAAGCCATGAAAAAACATGAAGGAACCTTAAAAACATATTGCTAACTGAAAAGAGCCAATGTGAAAAGACTGCGTAGTGTATGATTTCAAACCTATGACATTCTGGAGAAGGCAAGACCCCATAGGCAGAGATGGAGGGGAGGGGCAGGGAGAGAGGGATGAAGAGGTAGAGTGCAGACTCCATTTAGAACAGTGAGACTATCCTGTTTGATACAGTGATGATGGATACCTATCATTATTCATTTGTCAAAACCTGCAGAATGTACAATACCAAGAGTGAATTCTAATGCATACTATGAACTTTACTTAATCATAATGTATCAGTAGTGACTCGTCAATTGTAACAAATGTACTGCACTAATGGAATGTAAATAATAGAGGAAACTAGGGGTAGGAGGTATGTGGTAACTCTTTGTACTTTCCAATCAATTTTTCTGTAGACCTGAAACTGCTGAAAAAAAAAATCTATTAATTAAAAGAAATTCAGGAGACAATAGAGAATGAGTTCATCTGAGAATTCTGGGTAAGATGAATTTCTTTAAGAAATTCTTTTTCTTCAATAAAGAAAAAGATGGATAAGTGTGACTAAATTTAAATTAAGACTTTATTTAAAAATAGTATAAAGAATGGAAGACAAGCAACAGGCTGGAGAAGATATTTGCTACAATTATGACTGATAAATGTTTAGAACTCGTATCCAGAACATATAAAATACTCCTAAAATAAAGAAATAGATAAAACACAAAATAAATGATAGAAAGACAGGCGACAGGCATGAATAAATATTTCAGAGAAGACGACACACGACTGGTCCCTAGACAAATGAAAATATGCCCTATTTAATTGCTAATGAAAAATAATAAAAGCACCTTGCCCTCACCAGTTGGACGAAAATTAAAAGGCTGCCAATACCAAGTATTAGTGAAGATGCAGAGCATTGGCAGTCTCGTACACGGCAAGGAGGGTGGGGGCAAGTTGGCACAACCGCTTTGGGAGACTATTCATACTTGGCCTTACCTTAGAATGTTAAGTGTGCAGTTTGCTTATGAGCCAACAATATTCACTCCTACGTCTACACTACAGAGGCGTGCTTATTTATACATGTTTACCAGGAGTCAAGAATATTTATAATAGCTTTCTTTTTCGTCGACGTCGTGGTACGTGTGGTTAACTCTTCCTCGCCATGTCTTTTCACAAGACTTTCAGGATCATACTGTTCCTGGCTAAGAAACAAAAGCAGAATTGGCCAATTCCTAATGGATTCAGATGAAAAGCAGTAATAAAATCAGGTACAACTCCCAGAGGAAACTTTGGAGAAGAACCAAGCTGGGTCTATAAGGAATCGTGCATGAGATGGCACACGTCCTTACGCTATCATAAGACCCAAGTATCTGGGTTACTTGGGTCTTAGGATAGCACTAAAAAGATCACTGCTACCTGGATAGGTGACTGTGTTTTGTTGGGAAATTTTTGGCAAAAATGAGTTTTTTCTTAATATATCTCTGCACTAGTAGGTTGGTTCAGTAATAAATATGTGAGGCCTTCTTTCAAAAAAAGAATATTTGTAACAGCATTGTTACGTTCATGTTTTTAAAAGCAAAATTCTGGATTCAATTGTTTCCAGATGTCAAATGAACTAGATAATCGTTACATAAATTGTGGTAGATTTTATGCAAAGGAGTACTATACAGCAGTGAAAATAATTGTTATTTTAACACATCTCTGTATCAGTGAATCTCAGAAAAGTATTATTGAGTGAAAAAAAACACCACAAGAAGGAGGGAATTCTTATATAGAGGTCAAAATCAGCTAACCCTGTAATAATAATATATGCTTAGAGATATATACATATGTTAACATAACAGTCAATAATTGCCACCTTTGTGAGCTAGTGATACATTGAGAAGGGGCACATAGGGCTTTTTAAGGCAAATATTCTGTTCAGTTATTCCTTTTAAGAATTTTGGAAAATGATGTATTTGCTTCTACATTTTAAAGTTAACATCTAAATTTAAAACATACACAAGTAAGCTCTTTAACATTAAAAATATGTAACTATTTCCTTTTTCTATTTGAATTGAATTTCTTTTCCACTTCCTTCACAAACTTTTGTCCTGGAGCATTTTTTTTTTATGCTTGAAAGTATTCTATCATAATGATTCAAAACAAAATATGCATATAAATGTAATTCATAACATTTGTCTCCTTTCCTGAAGTCATAAGGCTTAAGATTTAAAAAAATTCTTCTAGATTGTGCTCTTTATGCTTATTATCAGAACACACTTGATCAAAATTCCTTAAATATATTATAAATGTTGATAATCAATTAACAAAAAGTAAATTTCATTGGAAATATGTTTTTCAGAAGAATTATGATCTAGGCTGTTAATGAAGAGAAAGGTTTATATTGGTAAGAATGGTGGGACTAAGGGTTAGTTCATTTAAGATTTTGTTTTTTATTACTAGGAAATAGAAAATGGTAAGCATTTTGTAGGATGAAATAAGATGAGGAATCACTGTAAAAAAATCATATTATAAGTGACCAAATAGGTTTTAAATACTGCATTGAATACCACAGACCAAAATGGAAAGAAGATACATAAAAGTTTTGTCTCTGGCTTTTACCTTGCAAATGTTGGCAGGTCCCGGGAAGCATTCCAGTTTTATGGAAAAGAGTCAGAATCTTCTGCTTCTTCAGTTGATTAGGATATTTTTATTTCCAGCCAATGACACACCCTCTGAAAGAGTGTTGAGGATGACAGAAAAGGAATACTTTTTTTTTTTTAAATGTCGATGTTTTTATTTTATTTTATTTTTGGTATGTGGGTAGCTCCCTGGCTGGGCATCGAACCCAGGCCGCAGCACCGACAGCGCCAGCGCCGAAGCCTTAAGCCGCTACACCACCAGGGAACTCCCCTGAAAAGGAATACTTGTTTTTAAATTAATTAAAAAAAAACAAAAACCCAAGTGTTGCATATTTGTTGCCCATGTTCTCCTTGGTTCGCGCTCCCAGCGCTCTTCCCCATGCTCTGAAAATGAGCTGGGGAAGAAGCTGAGAATTGTCATCGTCACCTCCCTCTTTATCATCACCACGGATCTGACTCCAGAAGGTCTCAACGGGAGACCAGATACGCAAGTCTAAAATTCATGCTTTACTCTGAACAGAAATGTGTATAAAACAGGAAACAAAGCCCTGTGGGTCTATTACACAATGCCTCGCTTCATCCTTCCGGAGACCTGGCCCACCTGGAGACGGAAGGGTTCACAAGCCAGGCCCCTGGCCACTGAGATTTGCAATGGGTGCTGTCGTTAAGTGGAAATCCTTATTGTGAATTCAAGAGTTCTCAGGCAAATTGGATTTAGGAAGTGTCTATCTAAAATTTCCATAGCTAGAAATAGATTTCCTCGAACTGGTAGATACTTAGGTACACCACATTCCCCCACCCCCCAGCCCACCATGGAGACGTCCTTACAGGTATGTACCTGAGTAGGGGTGGGGAGGGGTGAGGGAGCTGCACACCCGGTTTGAAGAGCACTATTTGATGGTATTCTTGATGTTCTATTTCTTAAAATGGGTTCTATAAACATGCATATCTGTTTTATTTGACTAGTTTTATTTATATACATCATTACACTTACACATGGTATATCTCAATGTAGTTTTAAAGATATACAGTGTTGGCAGGGCAGTTGTATTTCTCTCTCTCTCTCTCTCTCTCTCTCTCTCTCTCTCTCTCTCACACACACACACACACACACACACACACAGAGGGAAACTGCAGCCCAGGAAGACTAGGTTCATGGGTGTGATAGTTGAGGGAAAATGTAAAATTTTCACAGCCAGCAGGAGGATTCCCTCAGGGAGAAAATTGTCTTTTTGTATGAAAATGATAAGCCCCTTCATGGGCTGAATTTTAGAGAACTTGGTTAGGGAAGAGATAGTTCAATAGTTTTACATTAAAAATGGAGGAATTCAGATCAACCCTCTCATATTCTGGTTAAATGGTCTTTGACATGGGTGTCAAGACTACTCAATGGGGAAAGGACAGTCTCTTCAACAAAGGGTGCTGGGAAAACTGGATATCCACATGCAAAAGAATGCAGTTGGACCCTTACACCATACCCAAAAAATTACTCAAAAGGGATTAAAGGCCTAAACACAAAAACTGAAAACTGGAAAACTCCCAGGAAAAAAAAACATGGAAAGTTTCACGACACTGGATGTGGCAATGATTTCTTGGATACGAGACAAAAAGCACAAGCAACACGAGTGAAAAGAGACAAGTGGGACTATATCAGATTTAAAACTTCTCTTCATCAAAGGGAACAATCAACAAAGTGAAAAGGCAACCTATCGAAGGAAATATTTGCACATCATATATCTGATGAGAGATTAATGTCCAGAATATTCGTATAAGAGAATTTCTACAACTCAACAGTAAAAAATCAAATAACCTGACTAAAAAATGGGCCAAGAACTTGTGTAGACATTTCTCTAAAGATGATATGCAAATGGCCAACAAGCGTATGAAAAGATGCTCAATATCACCAATCATCAGAGAAATGCAAATCAAAACCACAATGAGATATTAAATCATAATTAGGACAGCTACTATTACAAAAACAAAACCAAACCCCAAACAGAAAACAAGTGTGGGCTAGTATGTGGAGAAACTGAAAGCTTTGTGCACTGTTGTCGGGATTGTAAAATGTCACAACTTCTAGGAAAACAGTATAATGTTTCTTCAAAAAATGAAAAATGGAACTGCATATGGTCCAGCAATCCCAGGTCTGGGTATATGTCCAAAGGAATTGGAAGCAGGGTGTCACAGAGATATTTGCACACCCATTTTCATAACAGCACTACGCACGGTAGCAGAGCGGTGGAAGCAACACACGTGTCCATCAGCAGGGAAATGGATCAACACAGTGTGGTATATACTGGTTCATTTATATTATGGAATAGGCTGCAGCCTTAAAAAGGAAGGAAATCCTGTCACACGAGACAACACAGAGATGCTGAGGACATTATGCTATGTGAAATAAGCCAGTAACCAAAAGACAAATACTTTATAATTCCACTTACGTGGCGTATCTAAAGTAGTCAAATTCACAGAAACAGAAAGAAGGGTGGTTATCCGAGACTGGGGGCGGTGGGGAATGCAGAGCAGTTGCTTAAAGAGGATGGACCCTCCTCTGCTTGAATTCCTACAATGACACCCCACTGCAATCAGAGGAGCACCCAGAGTTGTTATAATAGCCTCCAAGGTCCCCTTAGGTGGGTCCCCTGTAATTTGCTGGCCAATCTCTTCCCTCTCTCCCCTCACTCACTCGGCTCCAGCATTCCTGCCTTAGTGCCTTTGCTCTAGAGTCTAGACAGTTCCTCTTTCTGGAATGTTCTTAGCCCAGGTATTGCTTGGTGCACTCCTTGACTTCCTTTAGGTCTTTGTTCAAATGTGCCCTCTTAGTAAGGACTCCCCTGACCACCCTGTTAAACACTGTGACATGTGCACCCTGCCTGCCTTCGCCCCTTTACCCTGCTGTACTGTCCTTTCGTTCTATGTACTTACCATCTTCTGACATAGTGACATGATCTTTAAATGGCTTTTTGTTTATGTCTTCCCCCAGTAGAGTGAAGGTCCAGCAGGGGAGGATTTTTGTCTGTTTGTAGTTGATGTATATCCCAAGCATCTCGAAGAGTGCTTTATAAATGATAGCTCCCTAATAGATATTTGCTGAACGCTGAATCAGTCTTTACAAGGTGAATCTGGGGCATGCTAATTCTGAAGGATTCACCATGGACACAAAATATGTCCTGTGGTCAACTAAGCTTGATGTCCCTTTCTTGGAGATTGCAACTGAAATGAGTACCCATTAGTATAATTCGGTAAAAAAAAAAAAAATCTAAGCTTTTTTTTATAGGGTACTCTGAAAGAATTGACCAATAACAATCAAAACATGTTTACCAATGAATCAAAGTTGCAGAAATGGCACATTAGGAGTATAGGAAGAGTACCAAGGGAATAGGGACAAATCCCTACTTTTGTCCTGCAAATAACAGACTGTACACTCAGCGTTGGGGGCTGGCCAGCGAATGTGCTGACCAAAGGCCACACTAGCTTCAGACATAAGCTGGGTCACGCGGACCTAAGTGAGAAGCAAAGGGACAGTCATGAGTCCTGTTGGCTGCACTGATTGCCAGGAAGCCATCCATCCATTCATTCTGAAATACTGTCATGCTTGGCACTCTCATTGGGCCGGGCTGCAGAACAGGGAGTGAAGAGTAAGGTATTATACAAACGCAAAAGTTGAGGGAGATTCCAAGTGGTCTCCGAGATGAATATAAGGTCTGGAGCAAAGGGTTGATGCTTTGAAGCCCCCCGAAGCCTAAGATGACAGTGGCCTCAGTGACAATACCATTAGTGGGGTTGGGGTAAAGGGTGGAGAGGGTGAGAGCCAAACATCTCAGAACACCAAAGGCTCCAGGAACATCAGGCGAGGCCTACCTTGCTCTTTTTTTGTTCCTATCTCTATATTCTCAAATATTATCTTCAATCATACTTTATTATATAGGACACGTCTTTGGCAAGAGTAACTATTTGGAATGCAGCCAAAGAAGCCGGAAGTCAGGGGGGAAAGCCTCTGAATATCCAACATAGACAGCGTAAAGGTTACTTCAAATTGAAATACTTAACTTCTTCAAGAACTCCTTAGGACTCAGCTTTCAAACCTTAGTGATTCTAGGGCATTCTGCAGGGTTCCCCAGATCACGGAAGAACCAAAATAGCAGGCGAGGCAGGCACAACTGACATGTGAGAGTAGACGAGGAGATTGAAAACTAGAAAATAGACACAGTAATTGTCTAGTTTACCTCTGAGTAGGCAAAGACAAACTCTCGACACATCAGCACTCTCCAAGACATCACTGTAGGGCAGGATGGGTTCTTGTTTAGAATAATACTCAACTCATCACTAAATATTCAGTAATGATCACAGACTCCATTTAAATACTCAGGGATGCATGTTAGGAAGATCGTCCCCAAAGACCAAAGTTAAAAATCAAATGTTAGCTCATGAAGGGTAAGCTTCAGCTAAGCAGAGTTCTTTAATATTTTTTGATCACTTGCTTTCATATATAATCCTTCCTTCAGTCCTTGTACCAGTTACAAGAGACGGCAATTCTTACTCCCACTTTATAGAGGAGAAAGCTGAGCCTTGAGGAAGATGATTAATTTGCTCAAATTCACAAAACTAGAAAAAGGCAGTACAGGCGTTCAGATCCAGTTTTGCTTTGCTCTAAAGGCCAGGTTCGCTTCGCCGTCTTCTTTCCGACATCCGCAGCCATGAAGGTCGAGCTTTGCAGTTTCAGTGGGTACAAGATCTACCCCGGACACGGCAGGCGCTACGCCAGGACCGATGGGAAGGTATTCCAGTTTCTTAATGCAAAATGTGAGTCGGCATTCCTTTCCAAGAGGAATCCTAGACAGATAAACTGTACTGTCCCTCTACAGAAGAAAGCACAAAAAGGGACAGTCGGAGGAAATTCAAAAGAAAAGAACCCGCCGTGCAGTCAAATTCCAGAGGGCCATCACTGGTGCATCTCTTGCTGATATAATGGCCAAGAGGAATCAGAAACCTGAAGTTAGGAAGGCTCAACGAGAACAGGCTATCAGAGCTGCCAAAGAAGCTAAAAAGGCTAAGCAAGCATCTAAAAAGACAGCAATGGCTGCTGCTAAGGCACCCACAAAGGCAGCACCTAAGCAAAAGATTGTGAAGCCTGTGAAGGTTTCTGCTTCCCGAGTTGGTGGGAAACGCTAATCTGGCAGATGAAATTTTAAATAAATACCTGACTATAACTAAAAAAAAAAAAAAAAAAAAAAAAAAAAAAGAGGCCAGGTTCTTTAGCTTTTCATGACCCGTTTCTCTTCTACGTTTTAGGCTCTGCTCCCCACGACTCAGAAGTTGCACAAAATCGTATTTTCAGTTGATGTTTTGTTAGCAAGCTTTATTTTTGCATTTGGTGATCCGTGACTAATTTCTGCTTTGTATTTCTCATAACCGGTTTCTTTTAGAGGTTGGTATGTTATTTTGGATTCTTTTGTCTTTAGACATTGCAGCATCTCCCTGATGTACTCTGTACATAAGTAGCATGGTGAGTTGATTGGTGTTGATTTATGTTGAGTGAGTAAATGACACAATATTCTTAGGGAGACATGCTATCATATTACTTAGCAGTAACAGTGAAATCTGGTAGGTGTTTAGGTATATTGATTTCTTCATTTTCTGAACATGTACAAATATAAAAACAATGTTTGTGATCTCAACCTTAAACAGTGTTAGGTAGGTAGGTGGCAATATACATTCCAAGCAAATGCAGAACGGTTGAGCTAAAACATTAAAAAACAAAGCAGTGATTGCAAAATCTATATTCCTTATGGTTTTGTGCATAATGCTTAAGAAAACTGCTTTAAAAAGCAATAGTGTAGTCCACAAAGATATATGTACTCCAATGTTCATCGTAGCACTACTCATGGTGGCCAAGTCATAGAAACAGCCAAAGTGTCCTTTGACAGACGACTGGCTAAAGAAACTGTGGTACAAATACACAATGGAATATTACTCGGCTATAAGAAAAGATGAAATAGAACCATTTATGACAACATGGATGGATCTGGAGACCACCATGCAAAGTAAAATAAGCCAGACAGAAAAATCCAAGAACCATATGATTTTGCTCATATGTGGAACACAAACTGAAAGCAAGAAAGAAGCAAAAACTCATGGATGCAACCAATAGTTTAGTGATTAGTGGTTATCTGAGGATATGCGGGGCGGGGGGCAGGAGAGAAGGGACAGGGTCTCAGACATACGGTGATGGAAAGAGAACTGACTCTAGGTGATGAATGCATAACACATAGATGTATTGTAGAATTGTACACCTGGAACCTATATAAATTTTACTAACCAATGTCACCCCAATAAATTTAACAATTAAAAACAAAAGCAAGAGTGATACAGTACGTTGTGCGTCCGTTTAGGCCAACCTTGTTCAACCCATGGCCCATGGCCCGCATGTGGCCTAGGCAGCTTTGAATGCAGCCCAACGCAGATTTGTAAACTTCCTTAAACCATTACAAAAATTATGCACTGACTTTTTTTTAGCTCATGAGCTATTCTTAGTATATTTTATGTGTGGCCCAAGACAACTCTCCTTCCAATGTGGCCCAGGTAAGCCAAAAGGTTGGACATCCCCGGTTTAGGCCATTCTGCAGAGCAGCTCTGAAATGTTAAGCGTGGAGTTTAATGTCCCACGTAAGCAACAATTGCTGCTGTTTTCCTGAAGGTGGACTCCTAGCATAATAAAAAGATTTCTGTATCATAAGAAGAACAATGGAAGAGCCAAATTTGCATCCCACTTTTGCCATCTACTTGCTGTATAAGCTAGCTGTAACTTATCAGAAATTAGTATTCTTACGCATGAAAATGGAGATGATGGTATAATAATAAAAATGGTAACACCTGCCCTTCTGACCTCATGGAATTGTTGGGAGGGGCAGTGGTGATGATATAAATGAATATGTTTTGTGAATATATAGTATCATTACATAAATGTGTAGTATGATTAAATGGTCATTTTATTTTTACACGAGTTAGATCTTTCCTGATGGCTTTAATTTGGTTTTGTTGGTGATTATCTTTGGTTGACTGTAGACTGATTATATCATTAGAATTTTATCTTCCTGAGGGGTTATACCTTAGAAAACTTGGAGGACTGTTTTGATTCAGTTTTGTTGTTTGAGTATCTTTGGCTGGGTCTGGACTGGCACGTGACTGGTGTTGAGTTTTTATCAGTCCATGATACCATGCTGCCCTCCTGAAATATGCCAGAAGCTATTCCAGGTCCTTTTGTCTGGCCTTTCATTTCAGACCAGTCATCAGGATCTTCTAGATGACTTCACATCAGAGCATGGTTCCACAAGGGAGATGAAAAACCTGACATTGATATCAAGCCTCATTCTACTGCAGATAGAGAGCAGGAGACAGAGTGCCTATAGCATCATCACCCCTACCACCTCATTTGCAACAGTAAATGCAATGCCTGTCCACGGGAATGATGGGCCTGTGTGAGGTATGTGCGTGGGCCTCATGATAAAGAGAAAAGGCTTTGTTTTAGAGGAGGTAATGCGGTGTAATTACATAGAGCCCAGACTCTGGAATCAGACAGACGTATTTTACTTAACTCCCCCAAATAAAACCAAGTTACTTAAGCTCTCCAAGCTCCAGTTTTCTCGGCTGTAAACAGAAATTATAATAACTACCACATGGGTTATTGTCACTGGCAAATGGAACAACTTAGATAAAGTTATTTCTAACCTAATTATTACTAAGCGTCTACAACTGACCGAGAAGGGAAACAGGGATAAAGGGGGAGCAAAAGATCGCAGCCACCTGTTTATGGTTGCAGCTTGTGGGTGAAAAAAAGGGGATCTATGGAAAGTAACCTCAAAGGGTGATCTGACCATAAACTCCCAACTGGGTGGGTCATAGGGGGTTCTCATGCCCCAGGTATAGAATACCCTCTTTAGTGAAAGGTTTTAAGGCAGGCCTGTTCATTGCTCTTGTGCATCTAGGTTAACGCACCTTTCAAATGCCAGAAGTAGTACCCCTGGAAGGGGAATTAACCCTCCAGAGAGCTGACTTTACCCTGTAACCCGATCCCCGCTTTGCTTTCTTCCCCTTAACTTCAATGCATAAAAAGAGCTGCAAAGCTGTCATTGTGCAGAGCATTTGAGTTCTTACTCCCCTGCACATGTCATCCGTTTGACTCTAGTAAACTTTTATAGAAATTCTCCTCGGGTTTGGACGTTTCTTTTGCCGACCAGCTCTTATAAATCTTGGAATCATATCCAGTCCTCCAGAGGTCTGATTCGTTCTCTTGTTACTGTGTCATCTGATAGTTCTATTAACATTAATTGTGCTACAGTATCCTTAGAACTTTTCTTTTGTGGCAGTTTGTACCTACGTGTGTAGATTTTTTTAAAAATCGTGCTCTTCTGCCTTCAGACACTTCACTGAAGCTATCATCTGGCTCAAGAGAAAAGGATCATTGCTTCAATTCTGGTCAGCTTTTAGAGCTCCCCTATACACTGTCCCTGGGGACAAGGCGTGGTGGTGCGGGCTTTTATGCTCTGAGAAACTCTGGCCTGGCCATTTGAAGTTCTGTGGTTGGTGCTGGAACTTAAGAAAGACGCGGAGTCTGGGTGCACGGGGTCGCCTCGGGCTCCAGCCGCTGGCAGATTAACCCTCTGCAGCAAGGTCTGCGGGGCAAAAGCTCCAAACTAGAAAAGCGCCGGCAAAGTTAGCCGGCGCGGGGACAGGGAGGACTGGGTGTCTCTGCATAAACAGGGTGGGGCAGGGGGAGCGCCCGAGTGAAGGCGCCCGCCTGGGTGACCCGGCGGAGGTCCTGTCGTGTGGTGGAGAGACGGCGGGACGGCACCTCCGGACCCCGGGGCCGCACGCCACCAGCCCTCGCGCTGGCGTCGCTTTCTCTCTCCCGGCAGCCGGGCTCGGGCCCGGCGGGGCGGGCCGGGCGGCGCTCGGGGCCGGGCGTCCCCACTTTTCCTGCCTCCCTCCCTCCTCCCGGGCCGTCCTGGCGGCCGGGGCCAATGAGCGCCGAGAGGAGGGAGCGGGAAGCGGCGCGCTCCGCACGGCCCTCCCCCGGCGCCCCGGCCGTGGCCCCCGCGCTCCGTTGGCGCCCCGGGACTCGGCGTCCCCTCGCGTCCCCAGGCCTCGCCGCCGGCTCCCCGCGAGCACTCGGGCGGAAGGTCGCCGAGGAGGCGGGCGCGGGCCGGGGCCGGGACAGCCGCCTCCCGAAGATGCGGGATGGCAGCCGAGCCGCCCGCCAGCCTCTCCTACCGCACCACGGGCTCCACCTGCCTGCACCCGCTCAGCCAGCTCCTGGGCATCCCGCTTGACCAGGTGAGTGCGGCGGGGGCGCGGGACCCGTCCCCGAGCCCGGGCCGGCGCGGGGAGATGCCCTGTCCCGCTCCCTCCCCGCCCCCATAGCCGATC
Organism: Lyroderma lyra; assembly: GCA_004026885.1. NCBI lineage: Eukaryota > Metazoa > Chordata > Mammalia > Chiroptera > Megadermatidae > Lyroderma > Lyroderma lyra. Next base: position 74,041 of record PVJL010007277.1, read on the forward strand.
TTACAGCCATGCTATGGACAGGTGGGCTTGGGTTTTTTTTTTTTTTTTTCCTTTTGAGTTTATGTTTTTCTTCTGTAAATGTGAAAAACACCAAAATAAAACAAAAACAAAACAAAAAACCCTGCGTGACAGGTTCGAATGAACTTTGTAAGTTTGGGGTTGCCTTGTGTCCTGTTAACCAAGCTCTGAAGTCCTGGGATAGGTGAGTCCGTTGTTTCTTCTGTCCTTACTGTTTTTGACTTGGCTGACCCTCCTTAGAGTCTGGAGGCTACAAGCCTGTAGCTTTTGAATGAAAGCCCTGGGCTGGGGCCTTAGGCACTGGGACTTGTGAAATCAGGATGACAGTTATTGTGTGCCATGTGTGACAGTCATTGGCGGGCGGTGGGGACACAGGACCCTGGCTTTCCAGGAGGCCTTGCATTATTCCGTTCATCCTTGAGGTTCCAGGCTCCCCGTGGGACAGGTCAGTGGGAAAGTAGGGGCGCTGTTGAACTTAGTTGGACTGTCCGCTACCGTCTTTACAACAGAAAATGGCTATGAAGAACAGCAGCTCCTGCTAAGAATCTTCCAGAGGGCCGGGGCTGTCTTACTCACGTCCCTGTCGCCTTGAGGTGCTGCTGGCTAGACCCGCCCCGTGCTCGGTATTGAGTCAACAAAGAGCGTGCGGGAGGGAGCCCTGGGCACTCCCGCCTGTTTCGTTTCCTGCTGAGTTTTTGCTCAGGCTGCTTTCTCTGCCTTTCACTTGTGATCTTTTTTTCCCCCTCCTTCTGTTCTGCAAACAAGAGCATACCTGCTGCCCTTTCCACTCACATTCTTTGAGCAATGAGGAAGTGAGAGCTGGAGGTTGCCTTACTCAGATACTATTTAGGAGCCACCCTCCTACCTGGCAGGCTCCCTCTGCGGTCTGATTCAGAACCTCACCTGATCTCCCCCTTGCCTTCCTATCCGTTGCAAAATCCAGACAGTTAAGAACTTGGGAGAGGTATCAGATGCTAACTCCTGCGTTCGTAAATTACTCTTCAGCGTGTAATGAGGGTGGGCGAGACCCAGGGACCCAGGCAGAGGCAGGAATTGCAGCAAAGTCTTTAGCCCTGAAATGAGTAGAACTCAGCTGAATTTCCTTAAGGCCAGTTTGTTTTGTACTTAACCACCCCCACCCCCGCCCCACCCCATCCGAGTTTATTTTCATTGCATTTTCTGTTTTATGCTATTCTGCAAAGCTAGGGAGAGGACTCTAGGGGGACCTTGTGTATGGAAAGAGATGAACTGTTAATGGAACCTGGCGAGTTATGACTGGGATGTGCTGGTATGATGCTATTAAGTGCAACCACCTGAATTTCTGTCAGAGGAACCTTGTTTTTAATTTAAAAAGGAGAACAGAAGAACCTTAGTGATGGTTAAAGGCTGGGAGGAAGGTCTTTCTGGGATGAACTGAAGGAAGAATGCGGGTGATGGGCAACTTAGTTCCTAGGACCACTCCTCTGCCCTCCAGCAGGGTCAAATCTGACTCTTGGTGGAGGAAGCATGGACAGGGTCAATGCCCCAGCTAGGTTATTTTAGACTCAGAGAAAATCCCAAACCATAAGAATGTGGTTTGAGGCTAAATTGTGGCTTGAGAGTTTGCAAGCTTGATGTATTTTTCTTCCTCACACATTCAAGGGCTTTTCAAGATCTTAGATTGCAGACTGACCTGGGTGTGATTCCTGCTCTACCAGCAAGCAAACTTCCTTGACTGTGACCGCAGCTAATACTCTACCTGCCCTCTCAGAGTCTTAGCATCTTCATGTGTAAAATAGGAGATGGTATTCAGACCTACCTTTTGCAGTTGAGAGATTTTATGTATAGATAGAAAATGCCCTACATCAGGAAGGTCCTTAAATCAGACAGGTTCTGGCTGGAAGCATATTCAACTCCATGGGTTGCAATGAAGAAAGTTCAATGAGCTACTTAGAGGGGTGTGGGCAGTGTTAAGGGAACTGACAGAGGACATTTGGGTACCAAGACCTGGGCGCTGAAGGGGAAAGGAGGGGAAACCTGTTACATCTGCCTAGGGAGAGCTCTGCTCCACCTGTGTGAGGAGTAGGCTGACCAGATGTCCTGTTTGAAACGGGACAGAAAACGACAGGACTGGCCTGTTTCAAACGGTACATACGGTCAGCTGAGTCTCACTGGGCTGAATTCAAGGTGTCAGTAGGTTGATGGTACGTACCGTGTGAGATGGGAGCGGGAGAGAGAACCCCGGCCCTTCAGCCCACCCACAGCACTTCCTTCTCCTGCAGGTGCTCTCCAGTGGTCAGACCCCTCCCAGGGACGGCTGGCCTGGGGCAGCTGGGTAGTGCCAGCTGCAGGGGCTCCTCCCTGGGCACAGAACGAGGCAGAGGAAGGTAGGGACAGATCTGGAGGGAAATCCAAGGATAAGAGAGCAGTCCTTGGTAAACATGTGTCCCTGTCCCATTAAAGAGGGACTTTCTATTGACCTGTACTATGCTGAAAATTATAAAACATAGCACCTCAAGTTCCCCAATACCTGTTGATCATACTGCTCTGTGAGTGAACAACCCTGATTGTTTTTCATCTGCTTCTTTCATTTGTCAGTTCTGTGGACCCCTGGGGGAGTCCTGTGGGCAACTGTGACTGTACTGAGGGGAGAAAAACTCTATGGTTTTAGTTTCCAGTTTATTAGTCTGACATCCTTCTCCTAAAGACGCTACATGTCAGACCGTCTCATGTCATTAGAAACAAGTAGAGCACAGCCGTTCAGGTAGAGCACAGGACAGGGGAGAGAGCTCACGGGCCTCCGCGGGCCCCTCACGGATGAGCTTGTTGAGAACTGAGTTTCTACGTCCAGCAAGTCTGGGGCTCCGGCCGTGAGTGGGATGATTCAGATAGAAAGCTTCCCTTAACCCAGGGTAAGGTAGGGGAGAACTTGGCGTTCCCATTTGGGGGGACTCGGAATGGAGGAGGGACATTTTGTTTTAATTTCTTGTGTAAATCGTCCGCTCCTGCTCTGTTCACTTTGTTTTCGTTGCGGAGTGTGTGTCCGTCTCAGTTTGCAAGACCCCTCAGCTACCAGGGTGGGTGTGACAGTGACCTTCCTGACTTGCGTGGTTCCTGGTCTTGTCCTAGGAGCTGTGAAAGCTGAGAGACTGTTTCCTGCCTTTAGGGAATTTTCTCTTAGGTGGTGGGGAACTCTGGGTTGCCGAGGCTATTTTTACTGACTGGTACCCCCCAATTTTGTGTTCGCATAAAATATTTAGTGTTAAATTAGGATTCTTTGCCTGCCTGCCTGCCTGCCTTCCTTCCTCCCTCTCTTCCTCTCTATTTTCTTCTTTTCTCTCTATTTCTCTCTCTCTCTCTCATTTGATCAGAAGAAGAAAAGAGCAAAGGAAAAATAAACCAGGACATAAGAATCCAGGAAATGATTTTGAGATTAAAGTGGCAATGCTTTAGGACTGCTAAGGTAAGCTGTTACAGTTTAAAAGGCTGGGAGACTGTTGACCAGCTCTGAAGACCTGGAACTGAACCAGTGGTGATACCAGCAGGCGGCTGACGGTTCCTGGAGGCAGGGAGGGGCTTCTGACCCCAGAGTTTCTTTACTTGCCTGGAGCTTTTTGAGTCACCTGGTTTGTTCCCTTGTCCATTCTTGGGAAGTTCAACCTTTAATTCTTTTCTTATCTAAATCTCACCATCCTTAAAAGCTCAGCTCACATTCCATAGTCATTATTAAATCAATTAAATATTTACTTAACACTGTTAGTACCAGGTACCTGGCCAGGTGGTAGAAATACAAGGATAAGAAAAAAAAAATCAAGGTCTTTCCCTGCTCTGGAAGCGCTCTCACACCAGAAGGGGACACAAAGGACCCATGTAAGTGTACAAGGTTGGTATATTCACAGACCTGTGAGGTGCTGGTAGAGGTTTGTGGCGGGAGCCTTGAGGGACCAGAGAATGGAAAGCCACAGCACACATAGGACTCCTATAGAATTTACTCTTGACCTTTGACATGGTTTATATTTGACACTTACTGTAAGGTAAATGTTACCTTATATTGTTAGTTATTAAATTCATATGCTGAATTTCAAACAAATTTAAAGTCTCTTTGAGGTCCAGGTTGTGTTCCTCTTTGTATTCCAAGGAAATAGTAGGTGCTCAATAAATGTTTATTGTTAGTAACAATGTATGCCAATGTTACTGATATATTAATATATAATCAAACTTCATTATGTAGAGTCTTGTTTTTAAAGTGGATTGGCTTTAATGGGGGAAAGGTTCCTGCACCTCACTACCCCCTTCTCCCCACATGACGCCACCCCCAGGCTGTACCCTTGGGTTTCTGACTTCAGCAGTCCCCTCTTCACCCTGGGGCTTTCTGGTTCACCCAAGCTCAGGATGCAGGCCACAGAATAGCAGTCTAGTGGAGAGCCATGGTATTTTCCTTTATTGGCTTCAGTAGTTCCTGCAAAATCAGGTCTCTCCTCACTGAATTCCCTCTTCATTGTCTGATAACGAGAATAATTAGTCTCCAGAAGGAAAATATCTTGGTTAAACCGTAACCAACAAGTGTTGAGTTTCTACTGTGTCCCAGGAATCCTTGGGGCTGGGCTAGGCTGCATTGATCCAAACTTGGGTAAAGTAGGGCCTGACCTTAAAAAACTCACTGGTGGGTGGGGGACACATACGTCAGCCAGTGTTGCACTTACGGAGTACCTGTTGAAAATGGGCATTCTCTGCCCGGGTCCCCATCCGCCACTGTGGGGACAGCCACAGGTTATTTAATGAGCCCTTCACTCGGTGCTGATGTGCCTGAAAAATTGACACCCGCTGCTGTAGACATGTAATTGGGAAACTAATCAAGCACAGTTGACGCTGGTGAGGCATGGTCACGTGAGAGCTTTGCTCAGGTTGGGAAGAGCACTCAGGTCTCAAAGGATGAGGAGGGATTTGTCAGGCAGAGCAGTTAGAAAGACCAGCATGCACAGAGGCACGGAGTATGGAATTGTGTGGTTCGGTTCACGGAACTGAGAGCCCATTGAAGTGGGGGTGGGCAGGTGGGTGGGCTGCAGGGTGTGCACTGCAGGGCTCCAGATGTGTGAAGTAAGCAGGAATCACGTCACCAGAAAGCTGGAACGCTCTGGTCACGTGCTTATACTGTATCCTGCAGACCAGGGGTCAGCAAACCTTTTGTTTAAAGGGCCAGACTCTCCTCTGCCGTGGTAGCCTGAAAGTGGATAAGCTGTAAATAACTGGGCGTGGCTGTGTCTTCATGACACTGACATGTGAATTTCATATCACTTTCATGTGTTTGTGACATTTTCTTCTTTTGACTTTTTCCCCCCGGCCGTTAAAAAATGTAAAACACATTTTTTTTTTAGTATGCAGGCCCCACAAAAACAAGCAGTGGGCTGGATTAGCCAGAGGGTCAGAGTTTGCAGACCTCTGCTATGCACTGATTTTCCTCAAACTTGGGTGCATTGACTGTCATCCATCCGCACCTGTTGCCGTGCTTGTTTCTAGGACAGGTCTCAGAGCTAGTGAATCTGAATGTTAGGGTGCAGGGGCTCCCCGGGTGAGTCTCAGGGCAACTGAAGTTTAGAGCTGCTGCTACCAACCAAGGGAAGGCGTCGAAGCATGAGGTGGGGCGAGGATGCCCATTTCGGAGCGCGGTGCAGGAGGCTGAGGCACGCGGGCCTGAGGCTGAGGGGGGTTCTGAGTGGGGGTGAAGGCTGAGAGCGGGGGCTGGAGAAAACTGCCCGGGGACGGTGTCCTGGGCGGAGGAGCGTAAGGAACCCTCTGGCCGCCACAGGTTCTCCGAGACACGGGTTTGTGTCCTGCGTGCTTTTGCTCATTCAGCAGTTACTTTTCGGGGCAACAGCTAAGACAGGTGGATGTTTCCAGAGAAGGGTGTTGGGAAGGTAAGAAGGAAGGAAGTTGAAAGATGTCGACAAATAGTTGAAAGTGACGATGAAAGTGAGAAGACAAAGGCCTCGGAGCCTGCACAGGGGAAGTGAGGGCGTGGGGGGCCTGGGCTGCCAGAGTTGGATGTGCCCTGGGCGCCGGGGGGTCGGGGGGCAGACCAGGGAGCGGGATGAACGTCAGTTTGGTTTAGTGCACCCTGGAGCCGGGCTCGATGGGTTGTCTTCCTGACCAGTGAGGCTTCCCCGTGGCATTGCAGGATGCGAGGTGGCGAAGAGGACTCTGTGGGACCCACGGTCCCCAGCGCAGGAGGGGTCAGCGGAATCTGAAGGACCAGTGGGGCCCACCCGCGTGGGGCCCTCAGCCAGCGGCCCGCGGGCAGCCTGTGTTCAGTGTAAGGAGGCTGGGTGG